>JAADKR020009478.1:0-12713 GCA_011763505.2 Lythrypnus dalli | reverse complement strand
CTTCTGCGACAAGAAGCGAAACGTCCTCTACTCAACCAACCCTGTCCAGTTGAAGATTCAAGCTTTTTCTACTATGATGAATCCCTCCTGTGTGTCCCAGAAACAGGCTCCGATGGTGTGTACGATGCCTTTCCCAGTCCTGGCCTGGTCCCTGAGGTGGAGCGTGGACACAGTGCAGTCCCAGCGGCGGAGGAGCGTGGACACAGTGCAGTCCCAGTGGCGGAGGAGCGTGGACACAGTGCAGTCCCAGCGGCGGAGGAGCGTGGACACAGTGCAGTCCCAGCGGCGGAGGAGCGTGGGCGCAGTGTGACTTTAGGCCCGGTCTCTGAGAGCGTGTCCCGGGATCTCCTGTCTGTCCTGGTGGATAACGTGTCGGGTCTGGAGGAAGAAGAGTACGAGCTGGAGATGATCTGGGAGAGAAACGTTGCTGTGGTTACCTTCAAGAGTCACACAGGTAAAACTAGCAAACATCAAAAACTCTTTTCATTGACATCCAGCTCTATGGAAGACACAAAGCAGTTGTTATTTCGAGTATGGTCCCCCAACATCACCAATAACTTTGGCTACGGTCAGACTGAGGTTGAAGTGATCCAGATCTGATTTGTTGAGCCATTTGGATATGTGCTCCTTTATCGAATCGGTATCTGATCTTTTATAACTTCAGTCTGAACAGCAGGTCACATTCAACAGACACACATCAAAGACACTATATTAACACCAGACTAAATCACAAGTGTTATTTAGTCTGGTAAAACTGGTAAAACGAGGCGTGGTGAATGACAGTCCAGGGTCGTTTATTGGGCAATACAAGCGTCTATCACAAGCGTCTGTACGTAGCTCTTATGGAGCGTTCCAGGCAACTGGTAACTGGGATTTTTCCCACTTAATAATGACGAGATCAGACCTCAGAGCGTTTTAGCTGAATAAGCTTGTATGTAAGCCAATCGTATCACTTTTACCTGATGATGTATGTAGCGCGGCAAAAAATTAGACGAGAAAGAACAGGGCTAGTTATTTATTATTTATGATCTTTAAAACACGGTCTAAGGCTACATCGAAAGAAAGAGCTTCGCGTCTGCTGCCATCTTAGATACATCACACATAGACAACTTCAAGCTCAGAGTGTCAAATACAGTGGGATGCGAAAGTTTAGGCAACCATGTTAATTTTCATGATTTTCTTTTATAAATCAGTTAAATATATCACATAGGAGACGAACACAGTGATATTTGAGAAGTGAAACGAAGTTTATAGGATTTACAGAAAGTGTACAATAATTGTTTAAACAAAATTAGGGAGGGGCATGGACAGCCTTCTTTAAGTCACATCACAGATTTTCAAAAATATTCAAGTCTGGGGACTGAGAACATTCCAGAGCATTGTACTTTTGTTGCTGGTCTGTGGGTTGACTTTGACTGTTCTCACCATTCTTCGCTTCTCTTTATCCCAGATTTTCCTTGGTCTGCCACTTCGAGCCTTAGCTTGAACTGTGCCTGTGGTCTTCCATTTCCTCAGTATGTTCCTAACTGTCGAAACAGAAAACTGAAACAGCTTTTGGTGTCCTTCCCCTGATCCATGATGGTGAACAATCTTTGTTTTCAAGGGCGGTCAAGGGACACTGAGCTTACCAACCCAATTTTGAATTCCAATTCAAACCTATTTTTCACCTGTAGATGGAGGTACACAGACGGTTTTGGGCACAAAACAACTATGCAGTAAAATGTCCAACTAATGACTGGAACATGTAGACAAGGCTTTTAAACATCCGTTTATACAGTTTATCAGCAAAAAAGTTGATTTGGGGGGAGTTGCCCTTTAAGACATGCTGACTCATAAGTTCTGTGCAGAATTGTAGAAACACTATGCTCTTTCTTTCTTTTTCATTCCAGATGCAGATAAATTTGTGTCTTTGAGTCAAACCAACAGTAAGCTCATTAAATACAGCTTGTCCGCGACTCTCCTTCCGCCGCCGACCAGTGTGCGAGTGGAGCGCCTCCCTCCCAACATGATTCGAGGTGAGGCTCACCTCCAAGTGCTGGAACAGGAACAAGGCTGGACACCAAAGGGTTCTATTCAAATGTATTCAAAGACAAGAGCTGCTACGACAGCAGGCCTAGTGCTGTTGTGAGCTTGGTTTCACACTTGTTTTTTTTTTTCAATTTGGGCATCAAATATCCATAGTTGAAAAAATATGTATTTATGAATCAAATATTTATTGAAATCTTTGTCAATAACATAAACAAATAAACATGTCCGTAAAGTGAAATTCAATTTGCAGCTGTACAATCCCAGCTCTCTTATTTTATCCTTTATCCTTTTATTGGCAATGTTTTTATTTTGAGAACACCATATTAGTTTTAGTATTGTTTTTTTTATATTGATATTGTTGTTTTCAAACATATTTAATTATAGCTGCCGCTTCCAAGGCACGATCTGTTCCTTTTGCAGTTAATGTATATTATCTCAGTCTCTTTCAAACTGTGACACTGAAGTTCAAATGTTTTGCCCCTAGTTTTAATTGTATTTAGGTTTATTAAATATATAAGACTTAAGTCACAGTTTTAGTCTTAATATCTTTTAAGCAGGTTTTTTGTCAAATTATAGTCTTCTTAAATGTGACAATAAATATGATACAATTATAATGGCACATGTATTCATTGAAATTTACACTGAATGTTGTGTTTAACTCCTCAGACATGTTGGACCTGTATTTTGAGAGGAAATGGATGGCACCAGATGACATCGTCATGATCCCAAAGGAGCAGGCTGCAATACTCACTTTCACTGATCCGAAAGGTGA
The DNA here is from genome assembly GCA_011763505.2 of Lythrypnus dalli. Taxonomy (NCBI): domain Eukaryota; kingdom Metazoa; phylum Chordata; class Actinopteri; order Gobiiformes; family Gobiidae; genus Lythrypnus; species Lythrypnus dalli. The sequence goes on along the minus strand of JAADKR020009478.1, from coordinate 9,913 downwards.
ACATTTACATGAAAACGTTACATTTTAATGTTCCATTGAAAACTATGCTGTCAAAAAGCAAACAATTTGATTTCGCCATTTGTAACGATAACAGGAAATTTCAACAGATCTTCCTGTTTTGCTGTAGAATGCCCAATCACACCTTCTTCCTTCCTAAAATGTAACAGTATATTCCAAGAGAAATCTTAATTTATTTTTTTGTTAATTCTGTGTTAATAGTGTTCATGATAACACGCTAAAAATGGTAATGCAACTCTGCATGCCTTCCAGTTCTCAAATCGCAAAGGCAGCAACAATCAAATTATTGAGTGTATTCTAGAGTGTTTTTTGTTTTGAGAACTTCACTGCCAGTTCTCAAAATAAAATGCTGTGAAACTGTTTGAAGAAAGAGAAGATCGACCGCAAACATAATCAGTGTGTGGGAGTTCTGTATCAGTGACATTGGGTCACTCACCGTGTTTACATGTAAAGTCTAGTCCAGTCACACAAAGAATCCAATGAGGAACTTTCCACAAAAAACTGTCAGACCAGTTCTGCAGGGGGCAGAGGGGACGTGATTATGCACATAATTTCTGTTTGACTTTTGCTCCCTCATGTTGACAGATAGTTGGTGCTTTGGGGCTAACTCGGCCGTCTTTCCTAACTGTGATGTCCTACAGATCTTTAACAACACCCATGGTCTAGGGAAAGGTGTTTAAGAATCAAAATCCACTTAAAACTGTTGAACAAAGGCAAGGCAAGAAGCTAAATGCTAGGTTCGGCTACGATCTCTCTATGCCAGGCTCCGACTCTTTGTTGAGGACAGGTGTGTAATAAATTATCAATTCGACAGCACAGTTAAATGTGAGATCATTTTATAGGCCATTTTATAGTATGGAGTTGACTTATTTTGTCTTTTTACATGATGATAGTGCCTTCAGGTCCACTGCACGGTCGTCAGCTGGTTCCATCGTTCACTGATGTTTCATTCTTTAGTCAGCACATCTCCCGCTGGAAGGGCAGTGGCTGAGTAGGGACTACCACTCCCTGCATCTGAAACTACCAAGCACCTACCAAGCCTTGTCCTCTTCTTGTGCTCACTCTCGAATGATCCCCTTCACCTTTGCTCCTGTAATCCCACCATCTCTAAGCAGGTGCAGTGCAGTGTGGACTTCCCCACAAATCTCCTGCTGCTAACCTCCATGGGGTAGATAGCTTTTGTCCACCTGGCCTTTCTGCATTCTGCTTCCAAGCCATTCTTCTTCAGCCTGTTGAGCTCGTTCACGAATTCCCTCCTCTCACAAAACAGCTAGCTCTATGATGAGAACCCTTCTCTTGTGCCTCGACCACATCACCCCATCAGGCATGAGTGTTGTTTCTTTGTAGTATCATACCATTAGCTTTTTCATCATAAATGTGTTGTTAATTTGCTTCAATTTGGCCCAAACCACTTTTGGTCTGGATTCGACTTGTTAGGCTGTGTTTGCGATCTTACAAATACTGCAAGTATACTGCTTGACTGGAAAGTTCCAGGGCGGGATGAAGGTGGTAAGCTGGGAGCATGCACTGCTAACTCTCCCCCACAGTGTTTCTTTATCAACCCTGGCCGCTTGTTGAGTGCTGCAAGTGGTATGAGGCAACCCACGGTTCCTGGAAAACCTAATATAATTGGACTAGGCGGGAAAAATCGACTCATGCTCATGTAACTGCGCTGATTGACGATGTTTTATCTTCTCTCTGCAGTGGTGATGGACATCTGCTCCTGCACCGACCTCACCATCAAATCCACTAGCGTCAGAGTGTATCCGTTTTATGAGTCTCTGGACGTGGCCCTGATGGGCGCTGATCGACCAGATTTCAAAATGCCAGATGCCTTCACCGAATCCGTTTTGGTGCCCGTATGGAAGTTCCTCCGCAGCAAAGACCTCTCCAACTCCATCAACCAAACCATGAGCGCGCATTTCTGCAGCGTCAACTTGGACACTTCGCAGGTCAAACTCAGCCCTTTACCAAGCTTTTTGCATCAGAAAAAGCTCACAAAAGAGCAGGTGGAAGGATGGAAAAGCGGCGCTCTGAAGGCCTTTCGTGAGCACATGAATGAGTATGCCGCATTCGACTGCCCCGTGAACAGCGAGGCGTGGCGTTTGGTCGAGAAAGAGGTGCGCGCCATCGCGAAGCATGAGGTCGAGTTGATCCTTGACCCGTTAAAGGGAGTTCTCACTGTGGCTGGAAGAATCAAAGACATTCAGTGCGTCCGGGCAGAAGTGGAGAACACGGTGCACAAGGCTGTCAAACAAATCGACAGACAGATGAACGAAGTCGAGGAGAAGATGCTGCTCGCTCCTGCCATGTTTCACATCTTAAACCACAGCGGGCTACAGAAAGCAGCGCAAGACATCTCCTCCGACATCAGCATGCGCTTTGACAAAGAAGTTTTAGCCATTTCTGGTCTGCAAGGTGAAGTTTTCAGATTAAAAAATTGGATTCTTGAAAAAAAAATGGCGTTTGAGAAGAAACGACTGGATTTGCCAAATCCGCTTCAAGATTTTCTCCACAAAGTCAATGTCCAGCAGTTGTCAGAGGATTTGTTCACGTCGCATCGCATTTGTGCGTTCGTCAGCATTGAAACTAAGGGATTTTTTCTTGTAGGAAGTTCAGAGCGCTTTATTAGTGATGCAGAGAAAAAGCTATACTCTACTTTGATCGTTAAGACGCTTAGCTGCCAAGATGCGGAAGTTGTGAAGCTCAAAAAGTGGTCGGATTTGGTTGAAAATCTACGTGAATCGTACAACACTTCGAATACGCAAACGGTGCAAATCCAAGTTCAACCACAGAAAATTACAATTGCAGGTTATTTGATTCCTGTCAATGAAGCTGCCCAAAGTTTAGAGAAATTCATCAATGACTTTTCGCAAGTTCAAGAAAGGGTCAAAGTTAAGTCATGTGCAGTCATTCAGTTCATTGAAAAGAAGAAGAATGAAGAATGGGCCGGCATCGCCAGAGACAACCAAGTCAAAGCAGAGTTCGACCCCGAGCTGCCCAAGTTTACTGTATCGGGCCCACGTCTTCACGTACACAACGCGAAATTGCTTTTTCTCAAACTCACGCAATCTTTTGTCACCGACACATTCCAGGTGCAAAAACCAGGCGCGAGAAAGTTCTTCCTAACTCAAGGCGCGCTCTTCCTCTCATCCTTTTTGACAGAATTTGGTTGCGCTGTGATCCTCCGCCCCGAGCTGACAGACGACGAAGAAGATTTTGACGAAATACAGGACGAGTGCAGCGTGAGGGTTCGCACAGTGAGCGGGGTCGAGGTGTCAGTGCGGAAAGCAGACATGTGCAAGCTCAAAGTTGACGCAGTGGTGAACGCAGCAAATGATCAGCTGCAGCACATTGGCGGGCTAGCATTAGCGCTCCTAAAGGCGGCCGGGCCTGAGTTGCAGCGCGATTGCGATGAATTCATCAAGCAAAACGGGAACCTTTCTCCAGGCCAGACCTTTGTGACCAAATCGTACCGGCTTCCATGCAAACACGTGATCCACGCCGTCGGGCCACGGTACACAGAGAATGGAGCCAAAGTCGCCAACTTCCTCCTAAACCTTGTGGTCAAAGAAAGCCTCACGCAGGCCGAGAAGTTTGGATGTTTTAGCGTGGCGCTGCCGGCTGTGAGTTCAGGGATTTTTGGTTTCCCGGTGGAGTTGTGCGCTGAGACCATTGCCAAAGCCGTGAGAGAGTTCTGCGATGACCCAGTGATAAAGCAGGTGGCGCTAAAAGAGGTGCTACTGGTAGACAATAATGATCAGACGGTGAAGGCTCTGGCTGAAGCTGTGAAGAGGGAGTTTTCAGACCTGCAGCCGACGGTGGGATTTGGCGAGACGAGGGTCCAGACGGAAGTGGGCGCTGTGGGGTGAGCTCGAACTTTTGTATTATTAGAATATCTGTAAAACTGTTGAGTGTTGTCTTATAAGCATTTCAGGACTGCATGTTTTATTCCACTTTACCAAATTGAACACTAACCTCTCTAAATTAAACAGTGTTCTTCATCAAAATGCTCACAGATACAGACTTCAATGTGCCATAGAAGGGGGCGTGGCTTAGTTAGGGAGATTTTTTTTTAACTTTATTTATTTTAAATATTTTTTAAAAATGCAATTCAACACAGTACAAACAAGTTTCCAGCTGGGTTAGGTTTCAAAAGAGTGAGCAAAAAGTTGTGTATAGTTAGTGCTAATTTTCAAATTGTGTCCCAGGTTAGGACTTTCTACACTAAATTAAAAAAGGATAAAGTGGTAATTACATTATAAAGTCTGTCTTAAGCTTAAGAAGGAAGTCTCTTTTTTCTCTCTTTAGATGTTTTAGGCTAACTATACACATATGTTGGGCACACAATTAAAGGCAAGCCAAAATTGGGTCTTTATGAGTGACACAGCAGATTGTCCACGAGAAGTGAAACCAACACTCTGAGCATGAGGTATGACACTAACAAATTTAATGCAGCTAGCATTCCCTGCTATATGTATTTGGGCCATTGAAACACTTTCACCTTTGCCACTGTCTTTATTCTGTAAAAGTTGCATCCATAATTCTGTAATTGTTAGTAATAGGAGTGGAGTAATAGATCCATCTCTAATTCCAATTAGTCCTAAGTTGGGACATTGTGTACACAATATAAATTAAAAAAGAATAGAATAAGATTTGCAAATCAACCTGCATTAATTTGACTACACCACAAAGACAAAATATCAATGGTTCAAACTGATAAGCTTCTTTGTTTTTGTGCAAATATTTGCTGATTTTGAAATCGATGCCTGCACACATTTCTAAAAAGCTGGGACAGGGGCAACCCTGTGTAAAAACCCATCATTGTGTAAAGGATCTTAAGGCCTGGGCTCAGGAACACTTCAGAAAACCATTGTCAGTGCAAGTTACAACTCCAAAGCCAAAGCAATACATCAACAACTTACAGGAACACCTCCGCCTTCTCTGGGCCCGAGCTCATTTGAAATGGACAGACACAAAGTGTCGGATGAGTCTACATTTCAGATTGTTTTTGGAAATCATAGACGTCGTGTTTTCCAGACAAAAGAGGAAAACAACCATCCAGATTGTTTCAGTGCAAAGTTCCAAAGCAACACGATGTGATGGACCATCAATGCTGAAAGTACATCCAGGTTTTGGAGCAACACATGCTGTATCCAAGCAACGTCTTTTTAGAGACAACCTGCTTATTTCAGAAGACAATGCCAAGCCACATTCTGCAGGTGTTCGAACAGTGTGGCTTCGTATTAAAAGAGTGTGGGTCCTCCCCTGGCCTGCCTGCAGTCCAGACCTGCCCCCATTGAAAATGTGTGGACATTATGAAGCACAAATTACGGCATTGGAGACCCCGGACTGTTGAACAACTAAAGTCTAAATCAATCAATGGGAAATAATTCACCTACAAAGCTTCTACAATTAGTGTCCTCAGTTCCCAAACGCTTATTAAGTGTTGTTAAAATGAAAGGTGATGGAATATAGTGGTAAACATACCCTTGTCCCAGCTTTTTTGAAGCGTATTGCAGGTATCCATTTCAAAATGATCAAATATTTGCACAAAAAATAATACATATCTTGTCTTTGTGGTGTATTCAATTGAATTTAGGTTAAAGAGGATTTGCATATTACTGTTTTTTTTTTCTGTTTCTTCCAACTTTATTGGAATTGGGTTTGTAAAAGCGTCATCCTTTTCCTCTTTGCTTTTCTTTTGGCAGCTTTGAAGGTGAATATTTAGCACACACCATAGCACACACTAATGCAAAGATCTCAAAGATCCAGACTTGTAGACTTTGTAGAATCTTTTTAGAGCTGTTAAGTATTGTCTAAATTTGTCCTATTGGATGCACTGCAAAAAGACAATATCCAGATAAAGTACCAACAATTATTTACCATTTTTCACCCTTTATTTTATTAGGATTTATTTTGGTCAATAATATTTGCGAATATGCAGAAAAAGTCTAGACCAAGATGTTTTTACTAACATTTTATTATAGACCTCCACAATAAATTGATTGTGAAATGTAATTATTTTGCATATTTTCCCACAGAGGTGCTGAAGATGGATGGGAAACTGTGATTTATGAAGAAATAGACAAAATAAGAGAAGAGGTTCCTCCTGAGAGACCTGCACGCAAAGCCGCTCCACGAATCAAACCTACTCCGAAAGGGTATGAAATATTCAAGTAAAACTTAGTCATTTACAAACTTCATTCATGCAGTAATCATGCAAATAAATAAAGTAGATTCTCTCAATAATATTTCAGATTTCTAGTTTGGATGTTATTAAACACACAAGTCTCAAATGGTAAATGAACAGCGTTATCAGTAATGTAAAAACAAATACGTATTTTTAAATCCTTATGTTTTACCCGTACAGCACAATAAAACTTGATTGATTGAAAATAGTATAAAAAAAGTGTAAAAACAATGAAAATAGCAAAGACTGTAAATGACATCATCACTGTTCTGCGCTCTAATTGGCTGCAGGCAGAAGCTGGAGAAGACCACACCCGAAGGCCTCAGCATCACTTTGGTGAAAGGAAACATCCAGGAGCAAACCGTGAGTCTGGTTTTCACAATAAAATAGGACAAAAGATGGAAGAAGAATTTGACCAAATTAAAACTCCTCCAAGTGTATTTACAAAATAAATACTTACTATTGTTTTTCATGATATGAAAGGCCCTAGACCTGATTTTTTTATGATAAACAATTAGATTTAGAATTTTTCCATTGTTTTTGACAGAAAGTGTGATCAATGTTTTCCAAATGGGAGCTAAACAGGACATTTCATACATTTACAAGTTAAGCTGAAGTTAAAGACTGATGAATGTAGTACAGACAATTAAAAATTGCAGCAGGTGAAATGAGAAAAAATAAATACATACATAGTTAACAATATGAAACTTTAACTGTAGTTTACTATATTACTAAATATGGAGAAAATTGTATTGCAAGTTTTCTGTGAGTTCATATTTTTATGGAATTTTAGGCATAAAAATGGCCGTAATTGTCTATACTGACCTGGAGTTGTGTCTGCTGTATCAGACGGACGTGATCGTGAACACCATGGCAGAAAACATGAACCTCCAGCAGGGGGCGGTGTCCAGGGCGTTGTTGGGGGCAGCGGGCCCCAGTCTGCAGTCTGCCGTGCTCTCTGCCGTCTCTGCAGACCTGCTGCCGTTCGGGGAAGTGGTCTTCACCCAAGGCTTCGGTCTGCGCTGTCAGAGAGTGTTCCACACTGTGTGTCCGCCCTGGGACAAGGGGGCGGGGCCAGCCCAGACGGTTAGTAACTTTCCCTTTATACTCAACTCAACTCTTTCACTGTTTCTGCTTTTAGATTGATAGAGCTTTATTGTTGTAGGAGTTCCCCGTTTAAATTCGATCTACTGACACTCAGATGTGCTTGAGTGCACTCCACAGCCTTTCTACGGCAACACACACAAGGACAAACCTTATCTAACATGCTACAAAAATACATTTTAACAGTTAAATAATTGTCCTAATGTTCATGAAATCAAGTTGTTCAAATGAAGAAAACCCTACGCAAACACAGCAGGGCATAGAAATCATAAAGTTTATTAATATGTGATCAGTATTTATGTCGTTTGGTGTTTACAGCAGGTGCGATCATTTACTTGGTTCACTCTAAAATTAAACTGTTGTGTTTTATTAACTTTACCAACCTGAAAGGGATAAGGAATTAAGGCTACAATCAACAGTGACGGTATTAAACGCTTTCTACATATTTATACAATATAACTATAGTCAGGCTAATGGATTAGCATGATCTCTGCGGACCAGGCCAATGCTCAGATCAGGTGACGACAGCGAGCATTACAGTACTCAGTATTGTGCCTTTGTGTCATGTGACAAGTTTCTAAGCAAAACCTTGGGGGGTCACGTGGGCGTAGGCTGTGAATGGCATATCTTTCAAAGATGACACGCTCACCGATGCTCAGGTAAGAGCCAGAGAGGGAACCTGAATAGCCATATTTTTTGTTGACCTTTTTATTAATTTGTGTTTACTCATATTGAACCACGTACATGATTCACGCTGTAGCATCAGTGCACTCTCTCAACAAACAGCATGTCAGCTAAGGTACAGGACCCATTCCCTTTTCTGCTTTAGCATTTTTAACTCACTCCACTCCAGTGGTTAGGTTCGACACGGACCCCCGTGTTGAACATTGTAGATCCATGCACCTGGCTGACAGGGCTTTTTTCTCCACTCATGTTTGTTTAGCATTTCAGTGCACAACGTGAATGTGCCCAGATGGCCCAGTGGGTAAATCTGCAGCTGAGTGAAACTGACCCCCATTTAAACACAAATTTATTTTAAAACTTTGTGCGGTTTGTGCGGTTGTCGTTTTGAGACATACTGAAAGACATATTCTAGGTTTAGTCATAGACATAATCTACACTACGTTATTTTTTGTTTATGTTTAATTTTGATTTTATAATAAGGGGGTGAGCCTAAATAAGTATGGTGTGCTTCTACTCACTCCTTTTCGAATATGTTTATTGAAGTAAATTGTATCTTGTTGTTGCATATTCATAATACAATTTTTTACACTTTAAAATGTCATGGTAAATCCTAGAAATTATCTGAAAAATAATTTCAAGAAAAGAGTGGGAACCCTGATAATCAGATCCACAGTGTTAGTTCCACAAATGTCTGAGGTTACACGATAGTGATGGAGGACATAGTGCTCATATGCACCTGCATAAACCCTGGTGTTTGTGACATTGTTGTGCCATCAGCTCCTGGAGGGGATCGTCCGCTCTTGTCTAGAGGAGGCCGAGAGGCTGCAGATGCGCTCGCTGTCATTCCCTGCCATCGGGACAGGGAACCTGAACTTCCCGCGGGGCGTGGTGTCCGCTCTGCTGCTGCAGGAGGTGCACGCCTTCAGCCGAGCACGGCGATCCCGACACCTGCAGGCCGTGAGCGTGGTGGTGCACCCCGCCGATCAGCGCACTGTGGAGGTGAGACAACATCCTGGGTCTGCCAACACCTAACATTTAATAAACATTGACAATTAACAATTCATCTCTGCTCCCCAGTGCTTCACCAAAGACTTCAAAGACCAGAAGCCTCAGAGGAGCGTTCAATCAGAGGCAGAGTTTAAACCGTCACCTCGAGGCAGCGGCCAATCACAGCAGCCTTTAGGTGAGACCACAGACTGTAGAATAGGAGTGGATACTGTGAGAACAGCATTCAACGCAGGACAATCTAAATTCATTCATGCTGCAGTTAAGTTGGTTTTTATTTGACAACCATGTGGAGGTAAGAATGAAAAATGTTAAATAATGACCTCAGTGGCAAGTCCATTAAAGCAAAGAATGGCGCCTGCCCCCACTTCCTTGCGGCCTCAGCAGCTCATAGTGCAGTTTCCTTTGGGATAAATGAAATATTTACCTCTATATAGTGATGATACATCCATGTTTTTATGACCTATGGATGAGACGCACCAGCTTGACACTGACACTATGTTAGACATGTTTATTTATATTTAATGAGATGAATCTAAGGTGACCTTTCCTCTTGTTTCCAGCCTCCTCCTTTGGGCAGGTGCAGACCCCGTCTCTCGGAGTTCATCAGATGCAGATGGGTCATGTGACCCTTGAGATCTCTTCCGGTGACATCACCAAAGAGGCCTGTGATGTCATCATCAACTCGTCCAATCAGGACTTCACCCTGAAATCAGGTGAGTGCATTATTTAATGTTTAAAACATTATATTTGTTCCAAATACAATTACAATAACATTTTACATATACTATACAGTTGCAAGAAAGTATGTGAACCCTTTGGGATTACTTGTATTTCTGTATAAATTGGGCATAAAATGTGTTCTGATCTTCATCTTAGTCACAACAATAGACAAACACATTCTGCTTA
>JAADKR020008762.1:0-12745 GCA_011763505.2 Lythrypnus dalli | reverse complement strand
ACCTCAAACCAGGGACACGCGGAACACAGGTGGCTCAAGGTGGCAAGGAGCTGTTTGGGAAGCACTTTTTGGGCAGGGCTTGGGGTTCTGTCAAGGCCAAAAGTTTTAGGTTGAGAAGAAAGTGCTTTGTTTCTCTTAAAGATACGGTTTGTGTTGCTGATGAGGGAAGTTTCAAGCCAAAATGCATGGTTTCGAGACTCACTGAGGTGCTGGGAATAAACTGCAGGTAATATACAATTTATTTAGGATTGGGATTCAGGATGGTCTGGGATTAGATCTGTGAAAAGATTCATGTTTGGATTATACACAGATCAAGTTCCAGCTTTCAAGTTACTTTTTTTCTCAAATCTTACAAGCTGAGTCATGCAGATGGTTGCTGCTTTTACTTGAACTCAGAAAACCCCAAAATTCTTACTAATACAATGCCTGTTTTCCACAATGTTGTTTACTATATAGGCCAAATTAGATTAAAAGCCATATTGCAAGACCTTCTCTATCATTCTTTTTTTAAATACAGATGTCTTTAATGGTAAAAATGGGTGTATTTTTGCTAGATACCAGTTCATCTTCATGGCTTAACTATATATGAGGTATACTCTTCCAAATGGTCCATTTTGAAAACCCATTGGATAAAAAGCACTGTGTAGCTGAGCATTAGGTTGTTTATCAGGGTTTTGCCACACTTTTAATTGCTTTTGTGACAATGGGGGAATTTTTTAGATGAATCATTTGCATGTAGTTGCCAGCCTTTCACCACTGTGCCACTGTGTGTTGTGTCATATCATTGTCTTACCATATAGTCCATTGGGAGTGTGAGTCTGTAACCCTAAAAACACCAAATAGCACATCAAAATAGCACAAACAAAAGCACGGGACACAGCAGCACAATGGAAACATGCTCAGATCCGTCCTCCCAGCATGCTCTGCTCCCCAGGATCAGCTGTGGGAGGGTCATGGGACATTAAAAAAACAAAAAAACAAGACAAAACACAGCCCAAGCATGCATTTAAACACATGCAACAATGACATTAGACACAAGCAGAGCAAGGAAAGACAGCAAAAAGTCTTATTGTTTCATACAGAGATCAGGAGAAATGTGTGCATGTTCAAACACACTGTGGAATGACAGGAATTGACTCAAAGTGCTGCTTGTGTTGGATGTTGGGTCTCGGCTTGCCCGGCTGCTCAGTGTTTAATATGGCTTTAACTGGTCAAACTTTATTGCCACATTCAACTTCTGCTTTTAATTGTTACGTCAATTAAATGGTTTTAAAGCTTCACTGGAATCCACTCTCAGGATAAAAAGGAACATTGTGTTAGCTCTGCATCAGTGTTAAAGCCTGACTGTCAGTCTTGGTAGTCATCACATACACACACACATACACATACACGTACACATACACATACACATACACATACACATACACATACACATACTCAACATGTGAGCTGGCTATTTCTGGTCATGCCAATTCTCTGCGCCGCCCCCATCACCGGCTGAAATCTGCGCTTCAAGCTTCCACATTCTGTTTCCTCCATACAACCTGAGCCTACCTAGAACTGTGGACCATAAAATGTACCACAAACCACAAACAAACCAAGCAAACATGAATAAAGACAACATGCCTACTACAGCCCAATACAGACTTACATTTCTTTCATATAAAATCATCATACGTTCTCTAAATGACAAATAAATAGTCACATTCATAGTGGACTTATCAATCTCCATGGAACACTTGAAGCGCTTTACGTCAAGGAAATACTCCAGAGATTGAGGGCAATACCTACTTCTGAATCAGAGAATGAATGTTCAATCAATTGCACTACAAAAGCCATAATGAAAATCAAAAACCTTTCATTTTCGACACATTTGAGCTCTATGTTAGCTTGTAAAAGGTTAATAGTAGCCTGGAAACACCCATAATACTTCACACGCTATATTTAATTTCTCTTGTCAAAGTAGTCTGGGGACAAAGGCGAGTGTGAGTCCGACTTTTTGGGATCCACATGTTTCTGAAACTGACTTGATATCAAAGTATTGCGATACATAGTTTCCAATATGATCCGATTATCACAAAAATATATATTGTGATAAATGCAATACTTTGTCCCAGCCTTATTAAATATGTTTATTCACTTCAGTCAAAGATTATAATGCTGTGTCTAAGATGTATATGTGGCCTATAACTTACCTCTGTCTTTAAATGACTAATAAATGTTGTATTTGAAGCTGTAGCTGAGAAATGCTCATTGTTTACCTCCTGGTTCAGGACAAGTCCTTAAATGACACCTCTTTATCGTGGGCTTGCTGCAGTTCTGCGTCTGGCCACTGTTGTCTAGCGCTGAGTTTGATTGACCAAAAACCCTTTTACTGCAGACCTGGAGTCATCTGAGGTAAAACCAATACCAGCTGAATAAAGTGAGCTAAAAAGTTAGATATATTTTAGAACAGCTTGGGGAGAAGAGAGCTTGCAATTGGAGATACAATGTGATGTCTCCAGAGTGAATTTATCTCAATAAAATTATCAAAAACAATGCCACACAAAGCAGTATGTGTGTTCCCAGGATAGGAAGTGACAAGAATGAATATCAAAAACTTATAATATCAGCAATCACTGGTTCTTCTTGATCCATCATCAACCAATCACAACAATTCACGATCCAAGTAAAATATAAAGCTCATTGCTCTATAACCTTGCACAGTTCTGTTGAGTCAACCATTATAAAGCTGACTTAAAAACGTATTAATCCAGCTTATCAACAGTATTTTTTGGCAAAAGCCCAAAGCAGGGTCTCACAGCATTCACTACAGATCAAGGAATGACGGAAAAGTCGAATCTCCGGCTTAGTATAACTATAACAGGATTACTAAAACCCACGTAAACCCAGGAGATTTGTGATTGAAACCAGACCTGAGCCGATCTGTGACCTGCCTGGGAAGATTGTAGTTAGACTAGAGCTGCATTTAACAGCTTAGTCTAATCAAAGCCACAATGATGCTAGGAGTGGCTTTCAAATGCACTTGTACATAGATACATAATAGAGGGCGATCTATATATGTAATTTTTAAACATCAGCTATCAATCTTAATTTTTTATTTGTTTTAAATGGCCAATTTTTGATCAGGCACCTATGTGGGCAGCTATAGCCTGCCACTACTGATGAAAGGACCCTTAGAACGGGTTTAGAGTCTTACTTGTCCATTAAAAGATATAAGCATAACTATGATTATTCATTTGTTAGCTGTTTTTTTTTTTAGCAAGAAACTTTACAGCGTTTTAGCACCAAGCCTTAATCTCCATTTCCCACAAACCTCCCACAGTCGGCCTTTGTCCCTGCCAAGTAAATATTGTGTCTGACGAGTTTTCTGGAGAAATTTGACCTCAGGAGAATAGAAACCCCATGAAACTTCCACCTCCAGTCGTCCTTTTTATTCCTTTTTATCTTCCCATCTCGAAATCTTGGGAATTGCCCGTCTCTGTTCTATTTCTTGATTTAACATGGAGCAGGGGACGGTTCATTGAGTCATGATGATTGTTCAGGCTGCAGGAGCTGAAGGAGGTGAAGGAGGAGGAGGAGGAGGAGGAGGAGGAGGAGGAAGCAGCTGACACTCGCTTCTATTGTGAAAAGGTAGAGGGACAACCACATGGTCCGACCTCAAAAACAAAGTAGCACAGTTTATTTCCAGCAAACAAGCGTCTCGACAAAACAAGACGTTCCGAGACAAAGACTGACACAAACACAACTGCATTTCTGACGCACACAGCAGCTCCATTTCTCAGTAGTATTAGTCAAAAACGCATTTTCAGTGTCATGAGATTTTCAGTTATGTCTGCAATGAAGAAATAAAATGGAAAAGGCCCAGTAGTTAAAAAGTAGATCTTTTTTTCACCGAAATTGTAATTGTTGACCATTTTGACCATTTTATTGTGGAGATTTTGAACTCAGAGATGCCAGAGAACTATTATTTGACAGAACACTATAATTTAACATGTTTGTGGAGGTTTAAACCACAATGTTAACAGATGTTATACATAATAATCCCCAATGGGAACACACACTTTGCTGTTTGCAGAAGGATTTACATACAATAATAATAATTATCGCTCATTGTGACGATGCAAATTGGCTTTTGAATAGTTTGTGAATCATTTTACATCAATAAAAGACAGGTCTGAAGACAGCTCTTGTGTTATAATATATCCCAAAAAATCAAAATTGCAAATATCTTTCTCTACTAGACATGGTTTATGCTCATATATTAATCAATCTAATATTCATAAGAGAAAGAAATAATCTGTTAGCACAATATAGTGAGTTTGTGGACATAAATCAAAACACAGCAGATTTGGATCAATAAAATAATGTTGTCCCTTGCATCTGTGAGCTCTTATAATGCCTGAAAGTCGATTTAAATTCAAGAGGTTGTGGAAAATCAAATGTTTTCTTGTAGATGTGGGTGGATCATCTCGCATCAGTGCACACACCTGTCACTGAGAGGCGTCCACAATCACAGCCTCAGCCTGTCCTCCTGACAACCTGCAGGACACGACCTGGACACCTTCAGATGGAATCAAGTCAGCGCTAATAGAGTTGGAGAGACACTGCGTTTGATGGACAGCTCCTCACTCCCACAAGAGCCACAGAAACCTCCACAAACCGTTATTAAGACGCAGTATTTCTGTGCAGACCAGTTCCTGATGGACTCTCAGGTCCATCATCTGAAGACATGTCAGTGGACACAGGTCTGGGCTGGACACGATAAGACTTAGGCTCACCTCAATCTTCAGATAGAAAGACTCAATTGTGGTTTCAAGAACAATCTGACACTCGGCTGCAAGAATGGCAATCTTATAGAACTTGACAATTGAGAACTCACAATTGCAACATAAGCCTCTACAAACATGTTCTGAAATGCATCTGGAACTTGTATGTAATTTATATTTCAGTGTGTTCTTATGCATTAATGCTCTAGAACATGATGCACTTCTTGAGAAACAAATTTCCTTCCGGATTAATACAGTTTTTATCTATCTATCTGTGGGTAACATGTGCATTTGAACTATGAATCTTGATTTAAAAACACAGATAAATAATCACAATTGCAAGCTGAAGAAATGCAGGGTTTTGCCTTTCATTCATTCACCACAAACACCTTCACATTGACCTAGTTTCCACAGCTTTGAGGAAGTTTGTCTTATCAATCTCCTCTGATACACTCAACACAGAACAACACTAGAGGAGCTTTAGGCTTCAGTGCATCAACAATCTTCAACTCAAAACATGTCATCTGTGTAGCTGCAGAGAAAATACTTAATTTAAGGTGTAAAGCCAAGAAATATGATCTCATCTTTCCAGAGTACATGATGCAAATTTCACGTTAAACAGGCATTATGCAAAAACTAAAGAGCCAGCTTTAAAAGTGTAAGTGAGTGAAACAGTCTGAGGTTGCAGATTTATGACACATGTTTAAGACAGAAGTTTGAAGACCATCTGCTCCAACATTAAACCTGTAGGCTACAGACCACAGCCTACTTTAGTGTATTTCAGTACTAAGTGTTATAACACACGCCTGCAGCAGAACAAAGCCCTGCTCTGACACTGAACACAGAGTTTCAGAAGTTTTCTAACACTCCTGGAGGCCTGTAAAGAGTGGAAGTGTGGAGTGGAGCAGTAAAAAGAGCATGGTCAGAGTGTGGATCAGACGGAACTCACCAGCTCTACTTTCCCTCGAGACGCCCCTCCGCCGCAGAACAACCGGAGCACAGCGAGCTCTGTCTCATCTACGACTCTTTCCGAAGGTTTCCGAGTGTTTCCGACTGTTACCGACTGTTACCGGGCTGTTATCGGACGGTTCACGCGTGCTTTACCGCCGGACTCACACTTTTCCTAAACTTTCTCAGAGCTTGGGTAAAGTTCTTCCTCCTCTGCCTCCCCCTCGTCACGACGCGAGCCACTTCCGCGAACAAATGGTGCACGTCATCTGCGCAACTCTCTGTGCGTCCTCTCTGTGCGCACTCTGTGATCTGTGTGCAGAAAGTTGTTCCTGCTCTGCACATGCCTTTTCACAACACAATGCACACTAGGAAAAGTTTATAAAAGCAACAAGAGCATAGCCACATTTTATATAACCAAGAAGTGTAGCCTCTAAGCTCTACTGAGGCTATTAGGTAATCATAAACTGTTGGGCTGCCACAATGATGCTGCTATAAAAAAATTTATATACAGGTATATATATTAAAAGGAGCTGGGAGCTTCCTCTTCCAACATGACTGACCAGTGACAAAGCAAAGTCCATAAAGGCATGGATGAGTCCGGTGTCATATTGAACCCTATGGATTAGGAATGGGATGGACCTAAAGCTTATGTGTGAGTCAGGGCAGGTGAGCCAATACTTTTGGCAATATACTGTATATATAAAGACACATAATGAATTTAGTGCAAACCCATCAGGTTCTGCATGACTTGTTCCTCTCAATATTATTAATACATGGAAAAGTATCACTTTTGGCCTAAACCTTAACAACTGTCTCATGTTTCTTTGCCTCTGCGCGTCACAAACTCTTTTAGTTTCATGGTCAGAGCTGACAATCCTCCTCAGCAACAGAACAAAGATCATTCAGTTCATCTGTGTGACAAATGGCGTCATCTGCAGATTGTAGCAGAAACAGCAGCTCAGATTTGCGGTGTTATGTTGTCCTCCGTCCAGCAGAGGCAGCAGAGTCCTCCAGTTCTGCGGGACACACAGAGACAGCTTTGAGGACAAGTCTGCTCTGAACATCTGCAGCGACAATAAAATATTTCCCTCAAAACCTGTCATGTTAAAGTGCGCTTACATGCAAAAAAACACTACTTTATGCTCACTTCCGGGTTGAAAAACAGAGACAAAATGAAGCCGTTACCTGATTGGATGACGTCCGTCTCCTAGCAGCATCCTCGTCTGTGATTGGTCCGTTAGTGGCTGCGTTACGAAAGGCTCATTACACCACAGCTGTGTAAAAATCAGATTATAATGTAACACACTCGTGTAAAATATGTAGGTACCTCGTGGCAGCTACAGCCGAGGACATGAACTTCACAAGTAAGCGCTTTATTTACCTGAAATACACAATGCTAGCGTTAAAAGAGACGTTATGGATGTGACATTTGTAAGTTTACTCTCATCAAGAGCAGCTGCTTGAGACACTTTAACAAACATGTGACCAGATAATATTGTTGTAAATGCGTGTAGGCACTGATGTACTATCTTTACTGACCATAGATACAGTGAATTAGCTGAAACCTTGCAAAGCTAAATTATGTTTGCTCTTGTCCTTGTATGAACTCTTTCATAGAAGAACAACACTTGAACTTGATACGAATGTCTTCTGTCTTTACTCTCTCATAGAAGACATGAAGATGTGAAGTTGGGCAGAGCTTGTCTCTGAAGACACTGTGCATTTGGACACGTCTCATGGGATCTTCATGTTAATGTAAGGCTCTACATTTCATAAAGTTAGCATGAGTTAGCAAGTTTAGAGGAGTTAGCATGTTGTCTCATGCCAAACATAAACAACATGTAAAGTTAATTAGAGCTACACACAACAAGCAAAATGATTTACTGTAAGTAAGTAAAATTAAGTTCATGGGATTTACAGAAAATATTTAATGATTATTTAAACATAATTAGACAGGAGCTTAAATTTGAGCACCCCAACAGAAAAATCACATCAATATTTTGTACAGTATTAACATAAATAAAAACTTCCAAACCTTTTTATAACTTCCAATGAGAGTCTGGATTCTTTGGACTTTGGATTTTGGACCATTCTTCTTTACAAAACATCACCAGTTTAGTCAGGATGGTTTCTGAGCATGGACAGCTCTTTTTAAATTACACACAGATTTTCAATAATATTCCATTCCATTTCTTCACAGTGGAAACTGACGCTGAAATGTTACTTTTTGTATTTATCTTCCACTAAACCATGATGTTGAACTTTGTCTTTGTTTGTAGGCCATTTTAGAGTTGTTTTGAGGTTCCCATGTTGCCACTCTTAAAGAATAAAAAAAAAAAAAACATTGATTTATAAAGGAAAATCATGAAGATTATAAGGGGTGCCCAAACCTTTTCATAGCACTGTATGAAGCATTTATTCTCTCATTTCTGTATACTGAGATCTGTTTGTATTCACACTTAAATGGTCTATACACTGTTCTCTTTTCCAGTGTGGCTCTCCCCCTGTTTAGTGGAGCAGTGCGTGTGAGGAGACTGGCAGCTCATCTCTGCAGAGCGACCATGGCTTCAACAAGTCACGGTCCTCCATCTCCTGTAGCCAACGGGGACACTCCAACCGCCGCCATTGTCATCATTGGTGATGAAATCCTCAAGGTAATGCATTTAATTTGAAAACCTCTTGTATAAAGTCGCGTCACAGAAAATCCTTGAAAGTTTTGGGCTTTCATTTCTCTGCTCATCTTTCCTTTGTTATATCGAGAGGCAGCCTTGCTACTGTTATATGCTTTGACAGTGTCCTTGGATTAAAAAGAATGTATTAACTCTTCTCGGCCAAACCTTTTGATTTGAGTATACCCACTTGGTTATGTCATTGTCAAAACTGAACAAAATCTTGCCTTAGGCCCATTAGAATTATAAACCAGGTCATAACCTCAGAATTTTGACATTCAAAGGCAGATTGCACCACATCTGTCATCCACCTCAGTATGAAACCACACTGGGCCCTGGTTTATCGCGGGGGTTCAGTTCTGAAACCCCCCCCCGCAATAAACATAATCACTATTAAAAAACATGTTTGGCTGTATATTTCCTACTGACACTCTTTATAGTGTAACATTAATTAGGGGTTAAAAAGACAATGATATTTAGACAATTTTTTTTACATGAATTCAACATGATTTAAACTATTGAAAACATTTATTGAACTATATATTTATTATCGGAGCTTACCGCTGCAGAGTCTTTCTTTCACTCCACCTCCTCCTGCTCCAGGCTCCTCCCCCGACTCCTCCCTCTGAAAAAAATGTCTTATTATGCAACCTAAGTATATTGTTTTTATATTTCAGGGTCACACTGTGGACACCAACAGCACTTTTTTGACCCAGAGACTGCGTAAACTGGGCGTGTCTGTGCAGCGTATCACAGTGATCCCAGACGTGCAGGATGTGATCGCCACCGAGGTCGCTCTGCTCGCGCCGAGGTTCACCCACGTGATCACCTCCGGAGGCATCGGCCCCACCCACGACGACGTCACCTTCGAGAGCATCGCAAAAGCCTTCCAGGAGGAGCTACACCCGCATCCCGAGCTCAGCACACTGGTCAAGGAGTTTTTTGGGACTGTAGATGAAAGTAGTGCTGCTATGAAGCTGGCCATGGTGCCTAAGTCTGCCAAACTCAACTACGGCACAGACCCACAAACGGGGAAACTTCTGCGATATCCACTTGTAAGTAGGTCTATGTGGTTCAATGTTGACGTTCCTAACCTTTCAGCCAGATTGTTGGGTTGATAATTTACTGAACACTTTTGTTTTTCAGGTCAGTGTCCGTAATGTGTACATTTTCCCAGGGATTCCTTCTCTGTTGGAGAGGGCTTTTAATGGACTGGAGCACCTTTTTGCAAGTTCAGGGACCACTTTTCATACTCGAGAGGTATTAAAAAACAAACATGTTAAACTGATGGCTGCTAACAGTTTGAGTAAGGTATTGATTTTTGTTTTCTGCAGGTGTTTGTAGATGCAGATGAGGCCGAGATCGCCCCAGTCCTGATGAAGCTCCAGGCAGACTGGGGGCGGAGGGTGGCTCTGGGCTCCTACCCTGATTGGCTGAGCAACTACCACAGAGTCAGGCTGGTCCTGGACTCCAACAGCCCAGAGGAGGTGGACAGGGCTCGGGCGCAGCTGCTGGAGGCTCTGCCCCAGGGCAGCGTGGTGCCCCTGGTCACTGACCCGGTGTCACTGGCCACAGCTGAGGTCTACTCCCTGGCCAACTCTGGTAAGGACACACTCTGTCACAGCAGATGGTCCTCACTTTGTTTGTTTTGTATCAAATGGACTGAGTTGGACAACAGAGCACATTCATGAACTGCTTCTGCATTCTCTGCACACGACAAATATATTCAGTGCATTAAAATAAAATCAACATTAAGAATATGCCTCATGGCGCTGGAGGAGTCTCATAATGTCAGACAGTCAGCGAACGCACCTCCTGAGGGTCCAGGATGTCGGCCCATCTCTCTTCCCTCTGCAGTGGCCCATGAACACGACTCTGACCAAAGAGCGTGACAGGTGTGCGCTGTTGACCAAGTCTGAAGTCCACAGGAAACACAGGCCACCATTAAAAGTGTGTGTGTTTGACTCAGACACTGGAGCTACTCTGCTGCTCAAAAGAAACTGGACATAGATGTGCTTTGTGTGTTTTATAGACACCAGAACACTGTCCAAGCCACACACTAACACACACACATAAAGGAAGCAGGCAGCCCTTATTGAATTTGCAGCACTAAGTTTTCATTTGGCTTCTGTCCCCACACTACACAGCCTCATTTTAATAATCTTAAAACAATTGAATATATGTCAAACTAAATTTGGTAATACATCATGTCAAACTGTAGAACAATATGCCACTGATGGACAGACCAGCAAATACAGAGGGAGCTGCCAGGTTAAAGAAGGTGCCAGAGGATTAGACTGCCTTTAAAATGTTCCACTTTTAGCCCTCCATCACTCAATAAATTAATCAACTTTTCCCCTTTTATTTAACTCTTGAAAATGTTAAAATTGCTACTTCACAGATTTCCTTTTCCAGTGCATATAAGGAGAGTTTTACCCTGTGTTTGATGTTTTCTCAGGCTCGCCTTTGGGTGACAAAGTGATGTCTGCGTTAAAAACCATTGAGGCTGCTCTGGATCAGTATTCAACAGAAGAACTGTGTGTCGGCTTCAATGGAGGCAAAGACTGCACTGCTCTGCTGCACCTCCACTACGCGGCTCTCAAACGGTAACAAAAGGGAAAACTAAAGCCCAAAACCAGCTGAGAATTAACAGAACAAATATCTTTAACTTGAAAAGGACAGTCATTGATCCAGAATGTACCTTTTCTGTGTCACAGTCGATATCCAGAAGGGAAGGACAGGCTGAAGGCTCTGTATATTCGCATTGTCTCCCCATTCCCTGAAATGGAGAGATTTCTTCAGGACACAATAAAAAGGTGAGTTTTATTTATAGCTGGGTGCAAGGAAAACATATCTCTGTAGTTTCAATAAAAAAAAATGTATAAAAGTTAGTGCTGTCAATCAATGCATTTTAAAAAACAGAATTAAGGTGCGTGCTCCATGATTAATGCATCAATTATTTAGTGATAAATCATGAATTAAAGGTCTCTGATAGCTTTAATATACATATGATATTGACTCAACACATGTACATTCTATATGTTTTGCACTGTATTTGCTAAATGATAACCATATAAAACATGGACATCCTGAGAAATGATGTAAAATATAACAGCAGGTGTGCATCTAATAATAAGTAAATAAAAATATATTGAAAAAAGGTGTTAATGTATAAATAATATTTAGAGGTGGCTGATATTGGCAAAAATGAATGTTCACAAGTAATAATTTCATAAATCATGAAATAAATAGTGCTGTAATGAAGTTTGTAACAATATTATTTGGTTTTAAGGCTCTATAGATCATGATTAATGCAGAATAGTTATGGATATAGGGCTTAAAGGCATTATACCTGATTTTTGGTAACTTTTTTTGCATTCAATGTTTGTACATTTTTATTTGTTGGTTACTTTTTAGGGTCCCTGTAACAATAATACGTACTATATTGTAGAAAAAGCTTGAGCACGACCTGGACGACTGAGAACTTGCACAAACGGAACGCTAACTCTAACTTTTCTGCTGGTTTATGAGAAGAAAAAAGGTTTTACAATTAGATACAAAGTGTATTTTTAACACATTTCTGAAAGGGAAAATATCAAGCATAGCGTCTTTAACTGACTATTGGCATCATAAAGCAGATATTGTTTCAGTTTAGAGTCCATTATCTAAAACCTTTCTCCCCGTCCTGTTGTGTGTGTGAGGTACGACCTGGAGCTGTTCTCGGTGGAGGGCAGTATCCGCCAGGCCCTCAGTGACGTCCAGGAGAGGAGGCCGGAGCTCAGGGCCGTCCTCATGGGCACCAGGAGGAGTGACCCCTACTCCCACACCCTGACCCCCATGTGCCCCACGGACCCGGGGTGGCCCAGCTACATGAGGGTCAACCCCCTGCTGGTGAGGGACTAGAACACAAACAAGATAACATGAGTGATAACAAAAATGCTAAATAATTGGTGTGTTTCTTACTTAAAAATGCACAATCAAAGGGTTGAATTGCTATACAACATTATAAGAAAAAGATGATATTTTGATGATATTGATGGTCTGTATCTGATGTTTGCCTTTAGGACTGGACATACCACGACATCTGGGCGTTTCTCCGGACTTTATACGTGCCGTACTGCATCCTCTACGACAAAGGGTAAGCAAATCGACACTTGCTTAGAATATTACAGTTTAGCAAGACTTAAATCTGTAATATCTTGCATGTCTGAGATGCTAAACCAGGATTTAATGTGCTTTTTCTGTACTGTGTAGTGGTTTTACCTTTTGTTTTTCAAGTACACGTCTCTGGGCTCCATGGACACTTGGTTTTACCTTGTATTTGTCTCTGCAGGTACACGTCTCTGGGCTCCATGG
>JAADKR020008138.1:0-12756 GCA_011763505.2 Lythrypnus dalli | reverse complement strand
ATTGAAAATTAGTGGTGTGACTTAAAGATGCTCGGAAACCATCAAACCTTAATGAACTAGAGATGTTTTGTACGGAACAATGGTCCAAAATACCTTCAACCAGAATCCAAACTCTTGGGCAAAACACTTTAGAATCAGAATCAGACTTCACTTTATTACCATTGTTCGTGAAGTTCACAAACTAGGAATTTTTTGTGGTACATTCATGCAACATGAAACATGAAATAAGGATAAATAATAAACTATCTAAAAACTCTGTGGGTATAATGCATGCAATAAAAGAGACTAATGATGAAAATATATACACTAAGATAAAAAAGTGGATATAAAAATGAAAAATTACATCTAACAAAAAACAGTAGCATAAGAGAGTACAAATATGCATTAGCAGCAATGGCGCATAATGACATAGTGCAAATATAGCAGTGCAAATGGCATGGGCAGGTGGTTTAGGGTGATATAGAGTTCTTAATTCTTCATGAGTCTTATGGCAGAGATCATGCTAACCACATATACAGCTACTGTGTCACTAAATGTCAAATACACACTAAAACTTTTTCCACTAAAAGTAGCATAATGCTTTAAAAAAGTCATTGAATACCAACTGAGCGAAAGAATTAAGTTGATTTGATGAAGGGGATGTTAAAGCACACACCACTTTATATTAATAAAATTCAACTCTCCAATGAAGAACTGTATTTTAGAAAGCCTTTGGGGAGTTTCTTAGAATGTAGATTAGATGCAGGTTTGAACCCACAGATCTGGAGATTTTCTTGAACATGCATCAAGTTATTGATTTTGTACACGGCCTGAAGTTCTATCTGTGCTTCTCCAGACACAAAAACGAACTCTTGTTGCATTTTAACCATCGCTCTGTCTTGTTTACGATGCTTCATGCAGAGGATTACGCCCTATTCCTGCATTCATCCAAATCATATAACTCTAATAACAATCTGGCAACTCCAATCCACTAGAATAAACTGAGATATTCATTTCTAAACATTCTGTCATATACAAGTTCTACAGTTTGAGCCAATAGCGCAGTTTGCATCAGTGTTATTTATGCTATATATCTGAATACAAAACAAAAGCATGGTTTGACTGGCATGTTTGTGTGGCTATACGGATTTAAAAAACATGATTGCTTATAAACATGGCATAACACAATGGCACATACACAAACATTGATATGGTTTCTATGCTCTGTTCTAAATATACGCACACAAAAATACAGAATTCAGAACATAACATTCAGTCTAAGAGAGTTAGGTTATGTAAAACATGCATAAAACCAAAAACAAAAAGTTTAAATATTACAGCTTTTTTCTGTATCTCATGCTTTTGTGCATGAAAGGTTAAATGTGACTGGAAATCTTAACTTCATGTTTCATGTTGCACAGATGTACCACAAAACATTCCTAGATTGTGAACTCTATTGAATGGCAATACAGCGAATTCTGATGCTGATTCTGAAATCTTGAAAGAGACATTAACACTTCTGATAATTCAGATCATTGTTTTTTGACTAGAAAATAATCATTGCAAGTTTAATCAAGTTTATTTTATATTAATCTATAAAACACAAGTAAAACAAACTTAGCCAGACTCAAGAGTTTTAAAGTGTTCCCAGTTGTTATAATAATATTCTTTGCGTTTCTACGGAAGAGAAGAAGCCTGGAAAAATACACAGGCCAATATCTTTTTTATGTGTTTCAATCAATCAATCAATCAATCAAGTACAAACAATCAGGTTTTGCATAGCCTGATTTCACAACACGCGTTGCCTCAAGGGGCTGTAAGGGTGACCCGGCTGGACAGATACAATCGGACACTGCGGAGCTGAAGTCATCTCTGGAGACTCCGAAGCTGAAGTCATCACCGGAGATCCCAGAGCTGGAGTCCATCACCGGAGACCCCGGAGTTTAAGTCCATAACGAAAGACCTCAGAACCATAGTCCGGCTAGATAGTCACCTGAAAAACATGTCCCACTCCACAGGGGAAGTGGGACAGGAGACAGGGGACATCATGTGAATCATGAATTATGTGTTTGTCTGAAGAACATGAGAAATGCACCATATTACAGGAAATGGCATCTAATTTAGTCATTATTTTCTGGACAGAGCCAAATTTGGACTTCTCAGTTATTTATGAGAAAAAAATCTATATTATGTGTGCACTGGACACACTTTAGAATTACAATTTCTGCAACATGTACAATGGTCCCTCTTATTATTTATTGTAATAGTTTCCTGCCTCAATAAAGCAACATTTCTTCTGTCTATATTATATTTTATGATATTTTTGTACAATCTTCTTCCTGAATGTTAACACTCACCACTCTCCAGCCTGACAGAGACATGAAGAGAGTAATGTCAATATCCTCTCCCTGTGCCTCCTGCGGAACCCCACAAAGGCAGACGCGCAACTCTAATTCCATGTGCTTTTTATCTCCCCCGTGCTAAGCTCAATTCACCAGCGGCTACTGTGACAAACGGAGAGTTTTTTTTATTTATTTATCCAGGGATTATGTGTGTGGGCGTATTTTAGGAAGTGTGGGGGAAATGTAATCAGCCGGCATTATATCAGCTAGGATTAGGCAGTGATCTCATACTGAGCCCGTTGTTAGCCCTTTACAAGGAAGGAAGGATAGTTGGATGGATAGATGGATGGATGATGGATGGCTGTAGGTGTGTGTTGTGGATGGGATTTACTGGAAATGCTATGGAGCAAAAACCGGTTGAAGGTGCTTATTCTTCTTTTTCTTGTTGGATATAATAATATTAAGGGAAGATCCCAGAAGCTGATGAGGGAAGGGGAAACCAAAATCGAAACCAGGTCCAAAATACTTTTTCTTGGATTCCATTAAAAAAATGCAGTAGAGTACAAAATACAGATACCTGCTTTGAAATGTAGTGTAAGTGGAGAGAACGAAAAGTCAGGCTAAATATTCATTTGGAGACTCCAGTTATTAAAGGGCTCATTTCATACCCAATTGACTTTTTAGAGCTTTAAACCTGGAGTATTATTGTACTTCATTCACACAGTAATCTTCAGGTTAATCCTCCCAAATTTAGAGATTTCTTCTTCTACAGTTCAGCACATGGTTTTGTACTGCTGGTAAACAACTGTCCATTGTAGCACCCAGAACTGTTTTCTAAATTTTTAAAGCCTACAATCCAACAAGAATTGATACATAGTCGTGATTACTTCAATATATAGTCTTCTCCAAATATACTTGCCGGAATTATTATTACTATTATTATTATGATTCTTGTTATTCACAATCATACCTTGGACTTACCCCTCATTTGTGTAACCCCTTGTTTGTGTAACCCCACGTTTGTGTAACTAGTGATTGCCTCTGAGGCTGTTGTTGAAAGCAGCACTGGAGTGCATTATCAGGTCGCCCCTGGATGCTCCCTGTCCACTGGCTGTGTCCCATATCACTCGTGTTGACAGCTTATGGGACACCAGCCAACGTAGTCACCGGCCAAGGAGACAACCTTGTCAAATGGAGCAACTCTGGTGCTTTGAATGTGGCAGAGATTTTAGTAATGTGACGAATGTATATGGGGACACTGCTGGTAAAAAGGAGCGGGTGGAGATGTTGATTTATCATTTTACAATACAAAACAAAACAAAAACATGTATTAAAGGAAAGAGGGGAAAAACAAAAAAAATCACCTCCTCTCATGAAATTCGTTTGTGTAGGCTCTCAGTCGTCCAGGTAGTGTTCATTGTTATTGCTTCTCATAAGAAGCAATAAATACCTGTATATAACTGTTAAAACAGCAACAGAGAAACAAAACAAAACAAAATAAAAAATAAACAAACTGTTGTTCGCTGTCAAAGTCCAGTTGAGTCAAAATGATTGAAATTTGTGTCCATGTCCATTCATGGTTTATTTGTTAGTTTCATTAGAAGTTAGTTCAGTGATGTTATTGTCATATAGTTCACATTGAGATATGAACTACTACTGATTTCCTATTTTCTATATATTGTGAGGTGTTTGGATAGCACCCTCTGCCCCCCTGACCGGGGGCCGTCCAATATCGCTCCTGTTGACAGCTGACGGGGCATTGGCCCTCGCTTTGAAAGTGAGGCAGGGACTATCAGCTCTGGATGCTCAAATGGTGCGCTCGCTTCAAACGCAATGCAAGGTCGGGCCGTCCCTCCCCAGCATCCTCTCTCATCATGCATTATTGATGGATTAGAGATGCCTGTGCTCGTCTCTAGGGAGGGGACAATGGGACAGAAGAAATAAGGGAGATACAGAGGTAGAGTGGAGCGGAGAGTGGCTCATGTCATATTTTTTGAAATGTATTAAGCCTCTATAGTAACGACTTGCAGAAATTTTTCGTGTCTTGAGGCGAGACGTCGCAGGTGAATAGGGAAAAATAAATAAATGTAGAGACATCAATTTGAAATTGAAGATAAACATGTTTTACCGGTTTTTTGGAATTTTATGTTTTTTATTTAGAAAAATAGGAATTTTAAGCATAAAAATGGCCAAAATTGCTAATATTGCCAATATATTTCATGATGAAATCTGAACAATGGATTGAGCTCAGTTTAAATGTATGGGCTTATTTTGTTGCCATTTGGAGTGCTATGCTATGCTATGTTAATAGATCGCTAACCTGAAAATTGAAATAAAGACGCTTGCAATGTTCACTATTCCTCCTCCAACTCGTTTTGAGGGCTGGTGCGAGACTGAGCCGCTTTTATATCTGACAGTGGTTGCACTGCTGACGTCAGAATCGTGTGGTGTTGTCAGATTAAACACCAGAGCCAATCAGAAGGACCAATGGAAATTCAAATGCACTACCCGTTTTTCACCTGTAGATGGAGGTACACAGACGGTTTTCAGCACAAAATAACTTTTTAACAACTACGCACTAACATGACCAACTAACGAATGGGATGTGTAGACAAGGCTATTAAACATCCGTTTATGCAGTTTATCAGCAAAAAAAAAGTTGATTTGGGGGTGAGTTGCTCTTTAAATATTACAAAAATCTCTATGAAAAATCTTTTTAATCGTTGTTTGGTACCGGAAGGAAAACCTTAAAATACATTTGGCCTTTGTGGTACATGCTCCTTCTTAATCTTTTTAACAGTGCAAGCTGTTTATCCTCTGATTTTCAGGAGCACTCTTTGTTATGCTTGTAGTCCCCTCCATGTCCGGCAGAAGTAACAAAACTTATCTTTGCTGTGAAAAAAGTGCTTTTCTAAAAAAAAAAAAAAAAAACATAGGCATACTCCATGTTGGTTTATATTCTCTTGCTTGGTTCTGTTACAATTTTATTTGGAAAACTTGTCATCTCAGTGCAGGAGTTTCACTTACATGCAGTGGAAAGTCTCACATAACATTATTGCTTCAGTGAGATTTCCCCCCTTTTTCTGCTTTATTTTGATACAGTTCTATAGTTATCAAGAGTTGATTGTTCAATTCAACTTTTCTTCGGCTGATAATACAAACACTATTACTGTGATTGGAAAAGTACAGTATAGGATTGTTTATTATTAAAAAGAAAGAAAGTGAAATATATATCACTCACACAGTCAAACAAATTACCTGACCAAAGATTTCCCTGATTGGAGTAATACTGACGTGCCAGGTAAAAAAGTAAATACATATTACAATGGAATTAATATTTTCGCACTTAAGGCGAGACGCTGTAGGTGAAAGCATCTATTTTTCACGCAGTGGTCAAAGTTGAGATTTATACCTAGTTTTTTCCTTAACATCTTAGGTAAGCCGACATGATGTGCATCCACATGTTAGTGGATGCACATCATGATATCAGACACAAGATATGAATATGTAATTCAAATGATGGTCATTTCCTCTCAGAGGATTTCCGAAGCGGCGAGGCAGGCAACAGTACGACGCATGAACAGATGCTTCAACACTTTAAAGCATGTTTTCTCAAAATTAGCTTTTTATTGCATTCTGTCATCAACATCTCCACTTTGTTAGTTCCTATAGACTCCAAACTTTCTCATTTTGAAAAGTTTGGAGTCAGTTCACAGGATTTTTTTTAATATACAGTATATTTAAATAACTGATTTATTGAGCATTAAATCCTAAAAAACAAGGCAAAATCTTTTTTTTTAATATTCATATATATATATATATGAATATATATTAAAACACGAATTTTAACTTGGCTCAACCCATTATTTTGACTTTGTCATTGTTTTTATCATATTTATGTTAATAATGTACAGTAAAATCTTCAAATTGATATCTATATTTTTTCCCTATTCACCTGCGGTGTCTCACCTAAAGAACAACAAGATTGATATTATTTATGTAGAAAATAGCTTGGCAGATCATTTTACTTCCCTGCTCAAATCAAGGGCAAAAACATTTGTTTCTAGTGCATCTAACCTATTTCTAGATTGCAGCATATTGTTCAAAATGTTTTATGAATTAGTCTCCAATAGCAGACCACTGCTTTGCCATTTTTTGCACTTCTTTCAAATGATCTATTATTTGATTTTCACAAGCCCTGTGAAAAATTTGCACAAAAAATGCTCACCTGCTCTCCTCACTTGTTGACAGATTCATCGGGCCAGATCACCTCCTCGTCGTTGGGCTCCCCCACGTCCCATAGAGGAATGCACCCATCCCTGCTCAGTCCCGGCTCCATGGGCCCCGCGGGCTCCCTGCACTCTCCCATCAGCACCCTGAACTCGCCCATGAATGGCCTGGCCTCACCTTTCTCCGTCATCAGCTCGCCCATGGGACCCCACTCAATGACGTCTCCCGGCATGGGTTATGGGCCCAGCGTCAGCCCCCAGGTAAGGCCCAAACCCTTCAAACCGGAGCAGGGCTGCTTCCAGCTCCAAGTGGTGGGCCATGCCAGACTCGTCTACATGTATACGCCCTTAAGTAAAAGACATTTTAAACAATATCTCACTGAACACAACATCTTGTACTTTGTATGGCCACCATGATTTTTAATGCCAACACCAAGTCTCAATCATCTCTGTGAGATGGTGGCAGGTTCCGGCGAGACACTGCAGGTGGAATAGAAAAAAAATAAATAGAGTTATTAATTTGATTTTTTTTTTTTTTACTGTACATTATTGACAAAAAAAGTCATAATTGTCTTTATTTACATAGTTTTTTCCTTAACATCTTAGCTTTCAAATCAGAGAAAAAAATAACAGAATACACCCTTTGCGGTGTGTATTTTTTAAAGTTTTGTTGGTGAGTGCACTGCAGAAAACCAAGAAGTGGTTTGCATCTCTGTGTTGTATGTCAGACACATGACATGAATATGTAATCCAAATAATGGTCATTTTCTCTCAGAGCATTTATGAAGTGGAGAGGCAGGCGACACATATGCAAACAATCCAACACTTAAAAGCCTGTTTTCTCAAAATTAGGTTTTTATTCCACTCTGTCACCAACACCCCCACTTTTGTTGCTTCTACAGACTCCATACTTTCCAGTAACAATATTTTGAAGGTATGTTCAGAGGTATTTTTTGAATATTTGACTTGTAGCTTTATTTATTGAGCATTAAACCTTAAAAACGAAGGCATACCTTTGTATACAATACAATACCAACAAAATGAAACCATCAATTTTACCTTGGCTCCATCCATTATTTAGATTTCATCATCGGAAATAAAGACAATTATAGACATTAATACGTTTTAAATGCCTAATTTTTATGTAGAAACATAAAATAGCAGAAAACTTGAAATACATTTCTTTCTCGTATTTATGTCTATAATGTACACTAAAAGTGTAAAATCGATATTTATATTATTATTTTTCCATTTTCACTTGCAGTGTCTTGCCTTCATATCTTATGTTGCCAATTCTTTATCACAGTTATAAACCCATATTGCTGACAGCAGGGCTCATATAATAAGCATGTTTGACCTTTTCATGTACGTAAGTGACAGAGGGGCACTGTGGTCATCTCAGTGAATGGGGCTTGATGATGGGTGACACAGGGTGACCTCAGGGGCCTCGCGGTTTGCAGTGGCTAGACGGGGCAAAGCAAGAGTACAGTGTTTGTAGAACATGTGAATGCAGTCACAGTGTGTCTGTGATGCCTTTTATGTGTGGTATTATAGAATGCAACCAGTTGAATGACGATTATTGCTAAATAAATACTTTGCTGTTGCCGCCATGAATTGCTGTTCCAAGCTGCCACTACCATCACTCCTTCTTCTATGTATCACAAATATTAATATTACTTCAAAAAACAACACAAAAAACATTAAATGTTCAGAAATTGGTGGCCCAAATAAAAGTTACTTTGCGGATGTGTGTGTTGATATGTTGGTGTCCTATCTCTGTATTAAAATGAGCAGGGAATTTGGTGGACAGACGCCTGAAGGGGGAGGTCTTCAAGCATTTGTATGTGCTGTGTATGGAGAAGTTTTGAGTGTCCTGTTCTGTGCATTAAAAATAACAAGATTTGGTAATGTGTTGCCAAGAGTTGTACCTTCCGAGCATCAGTTACCACTTGTTCAGGCTGTTCTTGTGTATGTTTGTCAGTCTTTTCTTTGTGAGTTTATTGGTTTAATTTGCACCCACAACATTGTTATTGTTAATTACTTTTTATTTATTATAGTTTTTTTATTATCACACACATGTATATTATTGTCATTAATATGTAGGCTATATTGCTGAGGGGAATATAGTCAGTGAAATTAGGAATGCATGATTGATTAGATGAAGATTGGTGTATGTGTGTGTGTGGGAGCATGGGTATGTGATTAATTATTGTTGAATGGTTGCGTTTGTACTATATTTCAAGGGAGCCCATGCTTCAGTGAAGGACGCCATGTCGTCTTCACAGGGGGCAGCGTGTGCGATTGAAATTCCCATGTGAAACCATACATCAAACTTCTCCTCCTGTGAGAATAGTGATACTTAGTCCACTAACATATTTAATCTCATGTCACATTGACCCTGCTCTGCTCTTGGCAGAATGCATTTTACAATCCCACATGAATATGACTTGAAGAGTAACAGTAAAGAATATATGGAATGAATGTAGAATAAATGTAATACATGATATAAAATCCCTTCAGTCCAGTGTGTTATGATTTTGTATTGTTTTGATTTCCAGTTTGTAAAATGACTCTTTTGCCAATAGTTAGACATATCAGAAGGCTGGTCTTATGTTTAGGTGTAATGGTGGTGGGGGGAGGTGAGACCAAATAAACAGAGGGAAGAAATGGGGATGCCAGAGTGTGTGACTGTGTTCCAGGTGAGTGTCAGTGACTCCCATGGTGTATTGTGAGCAAGAGTCTGTGTCTGTGAGTTCCATTTTATGCTTTTTACTCTGTGTGGTATGTGTTCTGTGGATTACTTTGTACTGAATCAGTTAAAGGTTGTTATCGTTTGTAATGATTGTAATGAATGTGTTTTTGCATATTTCTGTCCGGGTGTTCATGCGTCAGTGATGTATTCAGATGTGAGTTCCATTTATTAATTAGCGTGTTTATTGTGTCATCTTAATTAATAAATTGGTTTAGTTTTGATTTGATTTTTTTTTTTTAAGATTCTTTATATTTTTGAGTTGTTGGGGTGGGTTTAGTGTGGTGCTTGAGATATTTATATGTTTATCTTGATTATTGATTTGCGTCTTGAATTTGTTTTGAAATAAGTGATATAAGTGGGTTATACCTTTTTGTTCCAAGTGAAGTGGGGTGGGGTTTATGTGGAGGTCGGGATTGTTCCAAATGGGAGTGTATTTGCATGGTGAAGTAGTGGAGTGAATTAGATTTAGGGCTTTCCAGCAGTCTATCAGAGTTGTTGTCATAACTGAATTCTTAATGCAGGAATGTTTTTTAAGCGTTGTGTTTAATACCGGAGTGTCTGACAGAAAGAGGTGTGTAAAATATGACAATCCTGGTGTTGTTGTGTGTTGGTTTCATCAATTTAACTAAATATTGCAGATGGTTTGCCAGAAAGAAGTGGGTGAATTTTGGAGCGTTAAGTCCACCATGTGATTTCTTTTTTTGCGAGGTTTTAAGTTTTATTTTTGCTTTATCCAACAATGTTGTGTTATTAATGAATTCAGTGTGGTAATCCATTTTTAGGGGGCTTTATTTGGATATTTGAGAATAAATAGTTGAATTTTGGTAAGACCTTCATTTTTATGGATGCTGTACGTCCAATTAAGTGGGAGGTTTTTCCTGCGTTCTAGATCATCTTGTGTTGTTTTGAGTAAAGGATTAAGGTTGAGCGAAACCAACTCTGACAGCCTGGGGTAAATGTTAATATCCAAATATCTGATGTTTCCCACGTGTTTGTAGGGTTTCCTGAGCTGCAAAGTCCCATCCCCTTGTCTGTAATGGGGAGAATAGTTGATTTGTTCCAGTTAATGGTATAATCAGATATGAACAAAAATGTTTTTATTGCTTGAAATGTTTCCTGCATTGATTATTGAGGGGTTTGGAATAAAAGTAGAATGGCAAGCTATTTTTATGTGGTGTGTCTGAGACCTGGATTCCTTGTATTTTATTATTGTGTCTTTTTGCGAGGGAGAGCGTGGACACCCTTGTGCCCCTATGTAGTGTAAATGTGGGTAAGGTGATACCATTAGTAGTGACAGTGGCTTTCCTCAAAGCCAAATTGATGTAATGCATGAATTAGAAAAGTCCAGTTTACTTTATCGAATGCATTTTCTGTGTCTAATGAAGATATGATGGTTTTTTGGTTTATCTGTTAAGAAATGTTAATGAGGTTGAAGTGTCTGGGCAAATGTATCTGTTTTTATTTTTGGCTGCCAGTGCTTTTTTTTATATTTTTAAGATCAGTGTTAAGTAATGAGAGAGATATGTAGCTAGTGGGTAAAGTTAGATCTTTGTCGGGTTTCAGTATTATTGATATGGCTGCGGTGTTCATGTGGGGTGAGATGTGTTTTTAATTTCATCCTCTGTTCGGATGAATAGTGGCGATAATAAGGTCCATAATTTTTTTGTAATATTCAGGGAGGGTAGCCATCAGGATGGGGTGCTTTATTGTTAGGCATGAAGTGCTTTATGGAGGTCTTGCTGCGTCAGTGGAGATTCGAGATAGGTTGCTATTTCTGGGGGTAACTGAGGTAAATGTATATTTTCATTAAAAAATATATATATTTCTAATGGGTTTGGATCTGAATTGGATGTGTAGAGTTTCTCATAAAATGAGCGGAATGTATTATTTATTTCTTGTTGGTTGTGGGTAATTGTGTTTCCACTTTGTATGGTAGCTGATTTGTCTTTTTTGCTTTGTAATACATTTGAAAGATTCCTTTCCTGATATGTTACTTTTTTTCTAGAAGTTCAAAATTAAGTTGCTGTAATATAAAGCTGTTTCTTTCCTGTAAGATCAAGTTGTGCTTGTGTGTTCCTGAGTTCTGCACTAAATATTATGAAAGTAAAGAAAGCTAGAGAGGCCCAAATGTCAGTTTTACTCAGCAGGGTCATTTTTAGGGCAAACATTGACGTGAGTGACAGGATACAAAATTAAATCTCAATAATGGGTGGAGCCAAGTTTAAATGGATGAATTTATCAATCAATCAAGTTAGTCTTGTATAGCCGATACCACAATAAGCGTTGCCTCAAGGGGCTGAAAGGATCAGGTACAACTGGACATTGTCCTTATACAGCATAGCCAAGTTCTATCACTAAGACCACAGTGCCGAATTCCGGTTGGATAGTCGCCTGAAACAGATGCCACTCCGCAGGGGGGACAGGGACAGAAGACAAGGAACATCATGTGAATAGCAATGAACAGACTAAAGATCAATGAAATAGTTTTAAAGACATATACACATAAAGTAAGAAGAACAAGAGGACAGAGCTCAGTGCACCGTACTTCATCCACCGTTATTACATTGTAATTGTGCTTTTACAGATTTGAGGAGTCACCAAAAGGCCTGCGTTGTGAGAGTGAAGAGCTCTGTTTGGCTGATATGGCACTATAGCGTCTTGAAGATAGATTGGAGCCATGTCTTTTATGACCTTATAAGTAAGGAGAAGGATTTTAAATTTAATATTAAACTCAACAGGAAGACAATGGTGAGAATTGAGCACAGGAGTTATGTGTTCCCTTCTATTCGTCCTTGTTAATAATCTTGCAGCTGCATTTTGAACAAGTTGAAAGCTTCTCAAAGAACATTTTGGGCACGCAGAAAGCAGGGATTTTGCAATAGACCAACCTTCATGAAACAAATGCATGAATAACTTTTCCCGCATCACATTTAGGCAAAATGTTTCTCATTTTAGTAATGATACGCAAGTGAAAAAACACTGTTTTACAGGCCTGGTTTTTTGTGCTTTAAAAGAAAGATCTTGGTCAAATAGGACTGCAAGATTCTTGACAGTAGAATGAGAGGATACACTGTTGTCAAGGGTGATAATGTGCTCAGAAAGAAAGTCTCAGTCTTTGGGGACCTAGTACAGTGGGGTGCGAAAGTTTAGGCAACCATGTTAATGTTCATGATTTTCTTTTATAAATCATTGGTTCTTAGGATTTAAAAAAATCAATTAAATATATCACATAGGAGACGAACACAGTGATATTTGAGAAGTGAAACGACGTTTATAGGATTTACAGAAAGTGTACAATAATTGTTTAAACAAAATTAGGGAGGGGCATAAATGTAGGCAACACAGCAAAAAAATAAACTCAACATTTAGTAGAGCCCCCTTTTGCAGAAATAACAGCTTCTAAACGCTTCTTATAGCTTCTAATGAGAGTCTGGATTCTGGTTGAAGGTATTTT
>JAADKR020007236.1:1601-12794 GCA_011763505.2 Lythrypnus dalli | reverse complement strand
GATCCGACCTGCACGCCTCCTGGTCCTGGAGACATACAGGTCCTGGAGAGATGGCAGCTTGCAGCCGATCACCTTCTCGGCAGCGCACACAATGTGCTGCAGACTGTATCTGTCCCTGGTGGTGGTGCCAGCGTACCACACAGTGATGGAGGAAGTGAGGATGGACATTCATATACATTCATCAGTGGCGCAAAGTAATGAATGGAATCAAAGTAAAAGTCATTTGGGTAGTGGTCCGAACACTTTCCTTTTCAAGCTCTGATACATGCACAGGTCCATCCATCTGCTTCTGCTAAGCAGTCCAATATGCTCATTACACAAAGTATCAGCCCCTCATGGCTCATTTTGCAGGGAGTGAATCTATGAGAGGACGGCCCAACGATGATCCTGGTGCTTCCGATCCAAGTAACCGAGTTGGCCTTGTCAACATAAGAGAAACCACAGGTGAATTGAGGTAAGTGTCTAACCATAAACAGTAAAGTCACAAAACACCAGCGGCTCATTCAGCCTTGAATGCTTGACTATGATTTGATCAAGAACAGCACAATTCTTCTTTAAAAAAGGATGCACATTTTTTTCACCCGTTTCAGTATTTTACAAAATCTGTGAAAAATAGTTTGAAATTTTACTTTTAAACTACATTTGAAAGTGAATTATTATATCATTTTATGTAAGTAGAATGGTAAACTCTTTTACTCAAGAACACTTCTTCCTCCACTGACACAATGCCGCTCAGAGTGAAAGTATTCAGATTACAACTCAAAGGAGACAAAGTAACGTTATAACATTTTAAGTGAAGTATTCAAAATTCTGCAAATAAATTCCATTTCAAAACTTTTTCTCAAACACTGGCCCTGGGGAGAGATTTGGTCATTCTCAATTTTGTTATGCTTTTATGTTTTCTCCTTTATTTATACAGGTTTGTCCCTATAGACTAGAACCTTTAGGCTTAAAATTAATGGATCAATTGTTTCTGTATTTTGATGGAAGACCCTCTTGTCTATTTATTTACTATTTTATTTATTTTTGTTTTGTAAGTGACTATTCTGCTGCTTGGACCATTCAATGTTTGCAGTTAATTGTGATGCCATTTTGATTGGTTGCAATTGATATTTTTCAATTTAAAAAAAAAAAAACTGTGCGCTACAATTAAGATAGTTTTATACCTCAGAGTGGTTATATTAATGATAAGGAAAAGCATGTTATTGTACTTTATAAAATATCTTTACGTTTTTTGTTGTTTTTGTTGTTTTTTTGTTGTTTTTTTTTTACTAATGAAAGAATACAATACATAAATGAACACTACAATGAGATACCTTTATACAGTATCTCTCAATGGAGAAAACCAGGACAAAGGATAAGCTCATTAATATCTATGATCATAAAACTGTAGATATAGTCCTTTCTTTTGTTTTGTAAGCTCTGGAACTTGTGTGTTTGTAAACAAAGCCTCACACTCGACTACTTATTAATTTAGAGATGCTTTTTTTCCACCTACAAAGGCGGAGGGTTGTCTCAATGCATAGGGCTAGAGAAATCCCTTTGTCGTACCCCTTTATTTTTATGGCATAGGCGGAGGGGGAGGGCTAAGCGGAATCGGAAGTGGTATAAAAGAGAATTGAGATTGGGCCGTAATGTCTCATTGGCATGGGAGACCTGTTTCAAACACATCAAGTTACAAACAGTTACAAACAACAGTTACAAAAATACAACAGTTTGGCTGTTTCAATTCACTGCACTCTGGATGCTAAAAAGCCAAAGTAAGTATTGCAGATATTACTTTTGTTTTTGTGCAGTGTAGCAATTGCACAGTCGCCGCCGCACTTCAAAGGGGGCTCTCGGCGGGGGGGCTTGGACAATAACAGCTCAATTACGGCCCTGCAGAAGAGCAAAGGGAATGAATTTACCTGGTGGTCTGCGGGCCGCGAGGAGAGGGGTGGGCGGCCAGGCTTTGATGCAGTCCACACATGTAATTACTGACCTCTACTACTGCGCCCGGCTTGATAGAATTCACACCTCCTCACGTAACGAGCTATTTCCAACACAGCAGTTTGGGCTGAGATTGTAAAATATTAGTGTGTGAGTTGTTACCGGCAATTTGGAACATTAGTGGGGGCTGTGAACAATAAGGTGGGTAGGTGATTTGCTGATCAGCAGGAGCAAGGTAATAATTAGATTGTGTTGACTGCGGTGCATAATTATACAAAAAAGAAAGAAAGAAACAAGCAGATGCAGTGGGCAGTGTGTAATATGGTAATCTGGTCAAACAGTCTGGGGTCTGCACTTTTGGTACAGGTGCACACTTGTGTTCCCAATTTTGCCAGATACTTGCCATTGCATGTTCTATATTTCCCCATACAAACCACGAACAATGCCAATCCCTATTTACAAAGATGTCCTGGGACACTTTTTTATTTTTATTTTCAGGTCCTGGGCCAGTTTGGTCTCTTAGAATATAGACTTTCACATACTGTAAACAAAAATACCTGATCTTTACAATAACCCATTTATTTTTTGCACTAATTCAATGTGTTTCCATGTATTTATAAATGGGAAATTGTCATTTCTCACATTGTGGTGATACCTTGACTTTAGTAGCTCCTACAGACTTCAAACTTTCCAGTGTTGGACTAGGTTTTTTCAGAAGGATTTTTTAATAATTAGTTCCTATTTATTGGGTTTTGAATTTCAGGAAACAATGTGAATTTGATTTTAATAGATTTTTTCACTATTGCATAGCATTTAAAACTAAAGAAGATCCCCTCCAAAATCCCCTCCAAAAAGTCAAATACATCTACAAAATAAATCCATCAATTCAAAAACCGGCTCAATTCCATTGTTCAGATTTTGGAAACTATGCAATTTCATTTTGGGCATTTTTAGGCTTAAAATGCCTAATTTTATTATAAAAACATAAAATGACAGAAAACTTGCAAAAAATGTTTCCTCATATTTATGTCCGTAATCCACAGCAAACCTTTCAAATTGATATTTCTACATAAAAAAAAAAAATCTGGATTCACCTGCAGTGTCTGGCCTTAACACAATGACTCACTGAATTGTGAGCTCAAGCCAGATGGCAAGGAGACCAGGGAGGCGGAAGTGAGAGGTCAGAGGCCGAGAAACCCAAAGAGCGCACTATTTATAGAGCGACAGTGGCGTGCCAGCCCAGTACACATCAAAAACATTAAGTGGCAAGTGGCAGTGCCCGTTTACAGGCCACACTGCCACAGTACAAAGTAAACAAGCTATGGGCCAGTAATGAAGTCGAAACACCAACAGGCACATCAGGTCAGACCAGCCGACCTTTCCACAAGCTACAGCCACTCAACTACTTAGCGATCACTCCATCATCTGATAGAAAAGGGCTGCTAAATGGCATGTCAGACTCGTGCAGTGCGGATTGAAGTATAAAGTGAATAAAATAATCAATACGTTAGTGTGCGTCTGGGTAAGCTCATCTGACTGACCCGACGGTGGGGGTGGAAAAGCGCTGCATTTAGCCCAAGGTTGTGGAGGCACGGAGGGCAGGACTTGGCTGGGTCTGCAGACTGGATGCTAGCGGTGATGGAGATAGCCCACCGCCCACACGCTCGCTTTGATCAGCTAACAGGAGAGGCAGACAGGCGCCGCGGTTCAAGTGATGCTGCTGTTGGAAAGTTAATTCAGCGATAAAGGCCGTATAAACTTGTACAACTCACAAAAGCTCGAGGCGCAGTGGGAGATGGTGGATGATACTTCGGTCAGTAGAAAGCCGTCGAGAGAATAAGCAGAGAAGCAGTGTCACTTTTAAAAGGCTTGTTTTTAGTTCAGGTCAGTCAGTTTTCTTGCAGTTTCTACCACATGTAAAGAACATATAGTGCAGTGCTTGGCTTGCCCAGTAAGGAGTCATCTAATTTTTACTATTTCATTGTTACTGGCCCCTTTAAGAGCCCATAAGCCACAGCTGGAGTCCTGCTCAGCACTGCACCAGCCTGCACCTACACGGCATCATCTCAACAAACTATTACACATTCTCTAAATGTTAATGTCTATGAAATGTAACATGGTACCTTCAATTATAAGTTGGTGTCAAGAAGATGAGCCATTAAATTGTCTTTCTCATTCTGTTGCAAATATATTGATGTGAATGGTCACCAAACTTGTGAAAATGTGGTGTCAGAAGTGGAGAAAGTGGAATAGGTTGCTTTTCTGCTTTACTTATTGTGGTCATATTATAAGTGGAAGGTTGGCTTGTCAATATGACATGTGGTCAGTGGAGTGGCCATTGGTGCCGACTCCCATCTACTTTTCTGCCAGTTAGCATGTGGAGTCATTTTGAGTAATTACAAAAACAGATTTACATAAAAAAAAGAAAATGTTCTCAACATCCCAAGTGTTCCCTGTCTCCTCCACATATTCGTATCTCTCCTGCACGTACAGTATGGATTCTGTGCGCTGCTGTGGTTCAGAGTTCACCTGCTTCCTCCTATATCTTCAGATGTATTCTCCACATGTAGGCTGCTGCCAAACAT
This sequence comes from Lythrypnus dalli, assembly GCA_011763505.2. Lineage (NCBI taxonomy): Eukaryota > Metazoa > Chordata > Actinopteri > Gobiiformes > Gobiidae > Lythrypnus > Lythrypnus dalli. The sequence continues at coordinate 8,280 of JAADKR020007236.1, read as the reverse complement.
CTACAAGTCAGCTAGCACCATCTCCCGCTTTTAATATCCACAAATCCACAAATCAATCCCACATTGCTGATTCCATAAGCGCACATCCCTGAGCTGTGAATCCTTTCGACCCACAACTGCCACTCAGCGTTAGGGAGAGAGAGGAGAAAAGGCTTATGGCTTTTTACTCATTCACACTGGAAACAACATAAATACTTTGTGTACCATTTTTGTCTTATCAACAAAACTGTAAATATCGGACTACTACGATAACACTAATGCTGCTACTGATTATGATGTGGCTGTTGCTACTGCTACACTTAATGCAATAATAATATAAAAGACAAATTACTACTACTTACATTACTGCTGCTGCTTCTACCTAAATGGCTACTTCTGATGCTACTCTTACAATGCTCAGTGTAAAAAAAATATTGGTGCAACCACTGTCAACTGATACAACTGGTGCTGACAGTTAAAACATAAAAAATCCCATAGCTGCCCAAATCGACCAATTTATTCATGATCCAATCCAACTTGATTTTTAAGTACATTATAATAAAGAAAAAAAAAACAACAAAAAAACAAAATGATCAAGTCCTCCCGTGCCCAATTGGGCATGAAAGCCCCTCCTCGTTCCCGGTGCACAGGAAAGCTCGTTTCATTGGTCATACAGATTTTTGGAAAGAAATATAATTAACTTGTTACTTTTACTTTACATCAAACTGCAGGCCCTCATGGTCAATCTTACGCTTATTACATTTGGGAATACCAAGTGGAGCATGATCTGCAGACCTGCGAAGGAGGGTAGGGCACAAGGAAATATATATTTACGTATATTTATATACAGTATTAACAAAAATATACAGTGTTAAAAAAAATAATGATGCACATAGGGCCAGCGAAGGGAATGCAAGTGTTATGGGTACATTGACGTCATCCAGTTAAAAGAAGGGCTACGGCTCCTGAACTAATCGAAGTCCTGTCAGTGAGGTCGTGCTAAGACCAGCGTAGAATGCATTACAGTAATCTAAAGAAGTGGTGATTAAAAAAAAAGGTTTCATCAAGATAAAATGGTTTTGACTGTTGGCGCAGCTGACAAAAAGCTGGACTTCACAACAGTGCTGATTGGTGCATCCAGTTTCAAAGCACAGTCCATCTTCACTCCCGACGCGCACACACACACACACACACACACACACACACATATATATGTATTATTTCTAATACACAGGTCAAAGGGGCCGTCTGCACCAGGGGCAGCACATCGCCCACAGCCGTCACAACACCGACACAAGGCACTCAACCTCCATCCAGGCACTCACCGACGGTGCCCACGCAGCCACAGCCCTCCTGACGCAGAGGGCTTCCTCAGAGGAAACCCTGTGAAAACCTAAAAAACTTAAAGAACAAGGAACATTATATAAATAGTATCCAAACAATATGCTGCAAATTAAAATAATACTAAGATAAATAAATATTAACTAAAAGTAAAAAAGTGGTCCTACTACAACTATTCCACTAAATGCAACAAAGCACTGGCACAACAACTACTATTGGCAGAAATCGTTTCAACAGCCTTGGTACTGGAAAAAGTATAAAACTTAAGAGGAGAGAATGCAGGCAAAACTCCATTTTCAGGCCCGTTTGGTCTCTTAAAATACACTTTTCCCTACTCTAAATGAAACTAATCTTCAGAATAACCTGTTTAATTATTGCATTAATTCAAAGTTTTTCCAAAAATTGAAATTGAAAATTGTAATTTTAAGGGTCATGTTCTCAAAATGTGTTTTTCAGACTGCACACTTTCTAGTCTTTACTTACACAATACTAATTTGAAGGTTTTTTCAGATTGATTTTTAATATTCAATTCCTCGCCTGATTTATTGAGTTTTTTTATTTTATTATTATTTATTTATTCCCATTAATACAAAGCTATTTTAAAACTAAACAAGATATTCAACATCTCCTCTGAAAACGTTTTTGTAGCTAATATATCTATAAAATAAACCCATACATTTAAACAGCAAAAGTTTCAAATTGATATCTCCATATTGAATTGTTTTCTATCTATGTTTCCTATTCACTTGCAATGTCTCGCCTTAAAGGAGGCACATGAGGCGAATTTGATTGTTTGTAATGCTCTTTCATCAAAACAGTAGTATTTAACCTCATTCAATGTTTTGTTGCTTCCTCCTGTTTCTCCTTCCACTGATGAAGATCTAAATTGTAATCTCTACTTCCTGGTTATATTGCATTACAGGAAACACAAAACTGTCCAAAACAATGCAATCAAAGTGTTTGTTTCTAATTTCCAGTAGTCATTCCCAGTACTGCCTGTGGGGGGAACTCCAGGCAAACTCCTCTCAGAATCACAGTCTAATTATAATATAGACAGTATTTCGGAAATAAAGCGTAATATATCAATCTTCAGGAACAATGTTTTTAAGCCCCATATGCAAAATCTGTCTACTTTAAGTACAGCCACAGAAACAGAAGATGACAATTCTATTGAAGTACAAGTATTAATGTATCTGCAATGTACCTCAAGTAAACAGTACCTTAAGGAAAAATACTCCCATAGTTGAATATGTTATCATTCATTTTTGTGACATTTGTGCTGGTTTTGTCAAGCGCCTACTCTGCCACTACAATTACTATTCTGATCACTGCAGCTCAACAAATAAACAATCCCACCTCTCATCTTTTATTGATTATTCCCACAGTGAAAGCTTTTCAGTGGAATCCCATCCAGCCTTATCCTGCTTCAAAAGTTCAGATTATGTGACATAATTTGGGCCGTGTGGTGTTTACTGTACTGAGAGTGCGCTGACAATGGGAAAATAGAAAAGAGGATTGAGTATCTTTGGGATCAGATTTGCAGAAAAGCCGGGCTCATACTTAACGTCGGCTGATATGAAGTGATTCGATGTGCCGTGTGGAGGAGGGAGGGATTCCAATAGAGGAGCAAAACATATTTTTCTGGTTTAGGCCCCGAGAGATCTGTTATCGGACTGTCCAACGGTCACATGGTCTAGTGGTCCAAATAAACAGCACTGGTGGGAAAAGCTTGGGGGAAGATTGATGGCAGTAATCAAGAAGCATTTACTGGAAAAATACATTGTTTACATCTCAAAAGAGAGTTTAAAATATTGTCAGCTGGAATGGGTTGGTTGAGTTGAGGACATCCTGGTTTATCTGCAGAAGCTTTATCTTCCACCTGCGGTCAAAATGCTAAAGGTCTGTTTTAACAAAGCCAAACCCTGTGTACTGCCCCTCTTGTCTCTTGTTTGTGTAAGCTCTCAGTTGTACAGCAGTTGGTCATCATAAACACAAACGTTGTTGAGCGGTCCTTTGTGCTTTGCAGTTGAAGTGTTGGTTGTTTCGCCTCTTATCTAAAAAGCATTGTCAGCCACTCTAACAATCTCTGAGCATAGGCAGACTTATAATACCTATAATTTCAATAACGTTTACCAGTAAATGTATGCATCTATATGGAGTAAGCAAATTATTATCCTTTCAGGGAGTGTCCACAGGCTTCCAGAGATGGAGAAAAATCCAGTGCATCCAGCACATCCACTTTTGTAGCATTAACAGGCTCTTAAGACATAGGAATAATTTAAAGTTGTTTTTTTCAGAGGGCTTTGTTAATATCTAACTCCTAGTCTGATTTACTAAATCTTGTATTCTATAAGCAATGCAAAATGTGATTATTATTTTTTCATCTTTCTCAAAAACTAAATAAGATATCCAAACTAACCTGAGAATCCTTGTAAATGATAAACCAACAAAATAAAACTAAACATGTATACCTGGCTCAATCCATTATTTAGAAAATATAGGACCTTTTTTGCCTAAAATTACTTATTTTGTAGGTAAAAACATAAAATCGCCAAAAAAAATGCAATATCTATTTTTTTTGAACAAATCGAATCTGTTAGTCCAAAAATGGTGGAAAGTCCAGTGCATCGGGTGTAGGAAATGTGTGGAAGGGAGACATAGGTAACAAAAATCACTACAGTTTACCTGTTCAGTGCAGCCCCTCCTTTGAGCATCATTCTCGACAACAGACCATAAGGAAAAAAATACACTATGCTGAGTTTGGGTGACCAGGTTTTTCTAGTTAAAAACTGGGACACAGTGGGGATTTTTCAAGGAAGAGAGAATCTAAATTGTGACTTTATGTTTCCACGTGTTTAACTGGTTGAATTCATCCTGGTTATATGAAGCCAACTGGGAGAAGCCAAACTGATGCTGTTATCAACCATCAATCACTGTGTACTGATAATGTCACATGACTTGGCATCAATATGGAGACTTCCAATAGTCACGTGTCTGAAGGAGACATTAATGTGGTAGACTTTTAACCTTATATTGGTCTCAGTTGTTACGCATTCTTGATCCACTCATGGCCAAAAATTGGGACACCTGGGACAGAGGTTGTGTCAAACTTGATCAATTCAATGGTATTGTGGTGTAAAGGGACATAGGGCTCATAGCTGGGACTGGGACGTCTGATCCCCCTATGCTGAGCAGCTGCTTGCTGAGTACAAGCCTTTGGTAAAATGAGCATTTTATTTAGAGAAATCTGTGTCTCCTGCTCCTCTGAAAAGAACACTTAGGCTTTTTCAAATGCTTTAGCCCAGACATATCATGACCGTGGCCCGCAGGATAATTTTTGTTGGCCCCTGAGATGATTTCTTATAACTGGCCCGCTGATAAATGGTATTAAACACGTTAGAACTACATTTCCCATTAGCCCCGGGGCAGCGGTAGCGCAGATGACACAGACCCGCTTCCCCCGGCGCCAAAGCTGGGATTAGTAAACAAACACAGAGAAAGGGAAGATGCTGCACTTTTCCGGGGGATTTGTAAACTATTTTCAATAAAGAAATGGACAATGGACCAAGACCTGCTCCGGAAACAGATCGGAGACTGTCTGTACGTGAGGAGTGAAACTGTCTTTCTTCAGTTAATTGTGTGGCAGTAAATTTACAACCATATGACATTACAAACATCGCAAGTTCAAACACCGTCTCTTCTGTTTTTAAGAATTATAGTAATAGTAGTTAACATTAAAGTCGGCAGTGCTTGTACTGGTCTACTAAGTGATCCGACTTGAAATATTAGTTGATTTTGGCGGACTTTGACGCTGACGAAGACACAAAATGTATCCCCCTTCTTAAAAAGGAAAAAAAAAAAGTACAGTATTGTGTTGTCTGCTCTTCTCCAGTGGGATTAATAATTGGTGTTTTTGCGCATCATTTGGCCTTATTCCAAGCAGAAGATATATAAATAAAAAAAAGATGTGTTGTACTTCATAATGTTGATTGCATCTCCCATAAGAGTGATGTAGGCGTATGCAGATAAACCACTCGGCTGTTAATTCAGTTGCCTGCGGCTAATATTGTAATTACTATTATGGAGCTGAGTAGATTTGAGTCATTTATGCTAATCAACCACTTTACCACTTCGGGAAAAAAGTTTCAAATATTTGTATTTAAAAATTGTAAGTGGACTTTTCAGGTAGTTATTGATAAAGACGGTGGGAGCTGACATGGGAAGAAAATACTTTAAAATAATTTTAATGAAAAGAGAGATAGATCAGAATACTCTACACACAACACTGTATCTAATACAATGTGAGAAAAAAGTAAAAGAAAATAAATTATGTTTTGGAGAACATATGTTATGCTTGGAAAAAAATCTGAAAACAAAGTGACTTTATTCAGTTTTGTTTTGCCTTACAATCTGTTGCCAGTCAACTCAGAACAAAAAAAAAAGTTTGTCAGAAAATGGAGACAAACGTGTTATCTCAAATACTAACATCCAACAGAAGTTTGAAGCTTATCAAACATCTAGTTCCAAGTGTGTTTGTTTGTACTTTTTTAATAACTACAGAGAAAGACTACATTTAGCCAAGACATTTATTTGTAGAGCAAACAAAAGGCAATTTAAAGAGCTTCACAGTTCCATAACATAACAAGGAGGAAGATAAAACTGAGCCATAATCATCAATATAATCTTTATTGATATTCTTAAAAGCAAAAAGTGCAAAGTCTGTTTCAGATTTTAGCTGCATAAAGCTGAACTGCAGCCTCACTGTGTTTAGCCCTGACTCTGGTCCCAGCAGGAGACCAATCCACAGGAGCATGCTGGGAACTGTTTTCAGCCCGGGAGTGTTAGCTCACCTCGTGGGAAGTTGACTTTTTAAGTCAGAGAGTCTGGGGTGGGTCACTTCCTCACATGGGCTGCTACACATACAGTGGGGAGAACAAGTTTTTGATACACTGCAAAATGTTCAGGTTTTCCCACTTGCAAAGCATGTAGAAGTCTGTAATTTCTATTATCGGTACTCTTCAACTGGGAGTGATGGAATCTAAAACAAAAAGCCAGAAAATCGCAGTAGATGATTTTTGAATAATTAATTTGTATTTTATTGCATGACATTTGGCTCTCACAGACCTGTTAGTTCGACCGAATTATCACAGCTGGTGAAAAAATTACATTTTTGAAGTCCGGAAGTAAATACATAAAACAATGGCTTGATGGCGCCCCCTAGAGGTCGACCCCCATGCGTTTGGGGATAAGCTTTTTTTGGCCCTAGGCCAATTTGAGTGGAGTACATTGATAGAGCTCCATACTCTGACCTACTGGAAGTCAGCAATTTTGGATTGATTGATTACACACATGCCATATT
>JAADKR020006785.1:0-12811 GCA_011763505.2 Lythrypnus dalli | reverse complement strand
ATCATGGAAATCCCTGGGGTTGGCATTAGGACTGGGACCACATTATCTTTTGCAATATATAGCAATGCATTTTTTTTTTGTGATACTATAATATTATGATGTGGATCAAACCGGAAAATAGGGCAGAGCGGTATGAGTCTAAAATTGAGTCACGATACAGTATAATTGGCGATATAAATGAAAAAAATATATCAAAATCACAGCTGGGAAAAATGAATGTAAAATGATTGCCAATAATTATTTTATTCATCTACATTAACTTAACTAAATCAATTTAAATTAAATTTAATCTATGAGTAACTTCCATCTGGAAGATAATTAAAGATGAGATAAACATAATTGCTGCAATAACTGCTTTGCATTTTGGAGACGGGGAAAGGCTCATGAGGAATAAAATGCATTTGTGACACTGACAGCAACAGGACTTAAACTTAAACAGGACGAGTTTTCATATCCCGCATTTCTCCTCTGTCACGATGTGCTATGCATGCGTTTATGCACGTGCTGCAGAAGGCGAGATCAAGAAGACTCTTCCTTGAGACTACGTGACCCTTCACTCTGTTGCCTCCCGGACGCTGGACTCCAGCTGCTCACTGCTCCTTACACAGCGCCCCAGTGGCAAAAAGGATGGGTCAAATGCAGAAGTGAATTTCTCCATTGTGAGATGAAATGAAAAATATGTATTTATACACACATACGCGCGTTATGATCGATCCATGGTGGACGTTTGGACAAGGCGTTTACCTCGGAGCATTATCTTTTCCACTCGTCTCTGACTCTTGTTCTTTCTGCTTGAGTGCCCCCTGGAGGCCTTTAGCTCAGATAAATCTACAAATTAGCTGCGTCGTTGTACAGGCTGCAGGGTTCAGAGCATGTGAACAAAAGTTGCGGTTTATAGTTTTGAAATTACGATGGTTACTTACTTACCAATGCAGCTTGAATGAAATGGAGCAGAGAAAAGCAATTTTTACTAACAATAACTGGCCTAATGCAAACTCTGTCCCTAACTCTTCTGTGTGTCCTGCAGATGGCAGCAGAGCGAGAGGGCAGCAGCGGGAGCAGCAGCAGCAGTGGCTCCAGCTCCAGCTCGACAGAAGGAGAGAAGAAGGAGGGCCAGCAGTGACCTTAGCACTTTGTGAGGCTGTTTCCATGACAACAGGACTGTGTGTGCACGGGGCCGGAGTCATTCTCATTAGGATTTATATTAATATATAAGAGACTGAGAAAATCAATATCCACATGTGCTCCTGCGACAGAGAGTCTAATTTAACTGTTTCATTTTTACCATTTCCTGAAGGTATAGTTACCATTTGTGTCCTCATCATGTCCACCATGTTTGTTTAGCTGTGGCTTTGTTGTTATGAGAGAAAGTGTGAGAGGGGGTTTTAAATTTGTCCATAAGAAAATGGCCCACTTGTTCAGCTCGTTCTAAAGACTTAACATTTTCCATGCTAGTGACACATTTACCCACTTCATCCACAATCTCCTGTCTGTGAGCTACCAGAGTTGTACAGACTAAAAATGAAAAATAAAACTTCTGCCATGTCTATTTGCAAAACGTAACTCGTTAAGAAATTCTTGGAGCCGGAAATGTGTTTGAATTCCCAGTATCTTGATTTTTTGTTTTTTACATATATAATTTAAAGTGGTCTCAATCAGTATGCAAAATTATCCTCTAATAAGTCATTTTTAAAAAATGTATTCCCTTTCCCAATGGAGCCTAACGGACCCACCCACATCATGCTATGGTCTTGATTTGTTTTCCGTCCACCTTTCAATAGATGGTAATATTAAGAGTCAAATGGCATTACTGAGGCTAATCAGTCTTGTGTTGGCCTTTTACCTTCAAATGGACAAAAATACTTAGATATGTTTAAAATACTTAAATATGTTTATGAAGCTTCAGATAAATAAAAAATACCTGATTAGCATATGTCATACTTTATTTATGGAATTAATGAATGGAATGATTACACCTGGAACCAGAAGTGAGTTTTGAAGCAGATGGGTCAACTATATTTGGCAGATGTTCAACATTTTTTATTTTGCCATGTGAGAATGTACGTGACCTGTACCTGTTATTTGTCAATGTTCTCTTCTGAAGTAGAACTTGTAAACTATATTATAAAGGTTTCCTTGGACACGGCGGGTGCAGGGCAGGGGGAGGCCGCTGTGATGATGTCTGAGGCTGGAGGAGCTGGACTGGAGCAGACTTTGGGTTCTTCATAAACGGGGAAAGGATGGTTAATTTTCATTGTGCGATTGTATTTCGGAATGGTCACAAGAACTGTTGCTGTTTTTTTCTAATAAAATGTGAAATGTGGGTGTGATTTTTTTTTTTTTTTTTAATCTTTTACAGACTGACCAATGAAACATTTTGGGAAGGTGACCAGAATGTTTCTTTTCGCTTTTTATCAAAGTTTTCCAAGCTACATCCACATAATCCACCTTTACATTCCGTCACAATGGTCTATAATTTGGTTTCTAAGGTTTCTGGTTAATTTTCTTATGGAGAGGGTACGTCACCAGGAAAGATCCTGTAGCATCATAAAAGCCACTGCGATGGAAAGTAATGACGCTCTTCTGCTTCCTCCTCTGGACGTGATCTGGAAAGTTTTGTGCAAGATTGTGTGCTCGGGAAGGACATTCTTCTGTAGTTTTTATTTTGGTCTATTTGACTGAAATAATTAATACCAAACCCGGCTCCTTCCCTTATTCTGTTCCATGATAATTTAAGTTTTCTGTGAAACCGTCCCTCTTAAGTCGACTATCTAACATTGATTATCTGGAAATTATCCACTAGTGGGGTCATCGTGGGGTCACCGTGGGCTCGTCATATCAGCTGGAATGGTTTTCATTTGGGACGGGGAAAATGAGGATTCAAAAAACACCAATGCACTTGAAGCAATTGCACCGAAACTTCAAATCACATTTTTAAACAATGTATCCACTGTGACATCCAGAGACAATGTGTCATTACATCCAGTGTTTCAGCTTCAGCCCATGGTAATGAGACATCTGTGACTGGAATAATAAAACACATCTGGTCTGATGTTGCCATTAAAATATGAACCTTTGCTGAATGTGTTTTGTTCTTATTGTATTATTACTTCATTAAAAAAAAAGTCTTACCATTGGACACCTCTTTTAGCAACTTGTATCTGTCTTTTATAAAACAATTATGCACTGAGATCAGCAGACAATACTCATATGTCGTCTTATCAGATCAGACTATATTGGCACAAGAACAGTATTTCTTTTATAAGCAGCTGTATTGAAAAGCCAAGTTCAATTTCATTTTTTTTTTTTTTTTTTTTTACAAATATTTAGGTGAATTTTATTCAAAAGTATAGTTGAATATAAAATATTACTGTTTTCACTGTGCGAAAAATCGTATTCATTATCTCTAACAAATTGTTCATGTTATTTAATGTTACACATTTGACCACTAGAGGGAGACAATGACTGCAAGATAAAATTGGCTATGTTCTTCTTTCTGCCCTTGACATTAAATAAGATAAAATGTTACTTTACTATGAAGTCGTCTTTACTAACACTGACGAGCTTACTAAACTAATTTTCAAATTGTTCATACTAATCAGTTTTAGTTTAATGAAATGGGATAGTCTATAGTCATGTATGTTCAAGTGATCATAGCTTGGTGTTACATGCTTTCATGATAATACCGGTAATAACAATGCATTCATTTTCAGTAGCACTTTTCCAGATGCTCAAAGACAAATTACAGTGTACAATTACAATTTACAAATTTCCTATGTCAAATGAGCTTTTAGTGTTAATATTATTGTATATTATTAATGGCATCTTAATACACCTATAGAAACATTCGTATTTACAACTATCCAGGTTTGCAATGTGAGCTGTGCCATTTTAGGGGTGATTTTAAATGTGTCATATTGCCATTCAAAACAAAAATAAATATATGTATATTAAACTTTGTTTGGCAAATGTTTTAAACTTTAATAAAGGTTATATGTTATTCTATGTGTTCATGTCAAGACTTTGACATTTTTGACACAGAAGATGGGGATGTCATTTTTTTTTTTTGCTTGATATATAATTTATAGATGAAAATGTCATTTTAAAACAATACACCTATAATGTTTTGTCAATTTAGCTTTTTTTTCTTCCTCTAATCTATTGACATCGCTGAAGTAATATAAAATGTATCTGTATTAACTACGTCAATCTTTTATTTTCATAACAAAATTGTTGTAACGAAAGGAAGCAAACATCTTCCGTCTCCATTGTGGGGTGTTTTCTCCTGCTCTGACTTTTTCCCCTGCTTTGTGTGCTTGCTTTGTCTTGTTTTTCTTCTAGATCCACTGCCTTCCTGTGCATGCCCTAAATGCCAAATATGGAATTAAATATTTGGTCTCTCAGTGCGATTGACAAGACTTTCTTTCTTTAGGAGAGCTCAGCTGCGACGAGTATGCATTTGGATTCATGGTAGGTCTCTCTATCTCTATCTCGATGTCATGTCTTGGATCCTTCCATAGAAACTCCCGTCATGTCACCTGTAAAGTGTGAGCAGGTCAGTTGTGGATTTAGGCTCTTCTTGTATGAGATTCAGCATGAACTACAACCCCTCTCAGGCAAAGACTTAAAGGCCAGCGTTGTCAACCTTTTCCCGGATCCACTGCACTTTTGTTTACGCCTCTGTCAGAAGCACAGCACCACAACCACAACATGCATTATTAAGGCCCCTCCCTGCATCAGTCATGAGACAGGGTTCCCATGCGTCCTGGAAAACCTGAAAAATGACTTACATATTATCCAGTTCAGTTGTGCAGAAATGAATCTAGGTTTGAAATGTCTTCATACCTAAATAGCCCGAGGTTTACAATATTTTCAGACTTAAATGACTCTAGGTTTAGGTTATCCTTCAGATTAATCCGGAGAGAGCCCGCTGTTTAAGCATTAGAATGTGGGACAAAACCTGACGATCATCAACTTGGCCAGCCTTACCCATTTCTATCTAGTAGGAAGAAAGTGGGTCTGGTTCCAAAGAATAGTGCTGATGACACATAACGCTATGACAATTTGTAGTTTTTTTGACTTTGCATGGTGCGCGTCTGTATCTAAAAGGATGGAGAAGAAAACGAGAAAACATTAACATCTGCGAGGTGACAAAGATAACAGAGAGAAGCTTTACGTCAGCTCTATAATCTGTGCTAACTGACCTTAAAATATCCTCATAATCACAGTAAGAGAAAGCGCTGAAGGCTTTCATTTGTCCGATAACAACACTTTCACGTCTCTTCTGCCTGATTCTTCCTGATTGGTCGTTCTGTGTTAGTCCTGCCTTTGTCCCGCCTCCGTCTGCTCTTTGTTCCCAGAATAACCTTCTATTGTGGAGAGTTAGTCTGGCTGGCCAGGATACGTTTTTTTTTTTTATTTTTTATTTTTTTTTTAAATCAGTGCCTACATTCAGACCCAAATAGCTCTTTAGCTATTTATTGTGTTTACCAGGTTTCGGGGGCCTAAATTATAAAGAAAAAATTACAATTATAAAATGTAAACTTTCTCTGATGGTAGTGGATTTACTAGCAGTTTTTGAGGGATTTGGGCCAGGTGACTTTTAACTAAAATAATCAGTGGAACGTTTTGAGCTTTCTTTGTAATATTGACAATTTATCTGATATAAAGCTTCTATTAAAGAAAATAAGTAAGTAAGAAACAAACAAATAACAAACGGTAGCCATTTATACAACTTACTTCCAAGTTTACCAAAAGAATAATGTACAAAACATATATATTTCAAATAGGAGCCTAAATGAGCATCAGTTTGTGCTTTCCAAGCCAAGTTACAGTCACTTTTACCCTTCCAGCCTCTGCAAACAGTGTTTGTAAATCACATTCTAACATGGTCAAAAGCTCATATACCGGATATAGGACCTTTATAATGAGTATTTGCAAGACACTAAAGCTGAGCTAAAAGAATCTGCACTTCCCACAATCCAATTGCCAGAGACTGAAGTCAGAGTAACTCCAAAACTGCTCCAAAAAAGTAAAAGTGTGTTTTGTTCTTTGAGCATTTTCCAAAACAAGCTCCATGCGGCAGATCATTAAGCAGCTTAAATTCCCTTTGTTTCTGTCTTCTGGCGCTGGCTTTAAACAAAGAGGTTTGCTGTGATTGTGGACTTTCAGAACAAGGTCTGTGTCGAAGAAAACTTTATCAGTCCCTGAGCAAACGCACAGAGAGGAGCTCAACGCAATGCAGCTTTAACAAAACATGATTAAAAACTAAAAATCTTAGTGTGTGTTTCGTATTTATTGGACAATAGACGTAAGAATCATGATTTTTGTGTTCATGCAGTTGGTTGGATTGCATTGGTCAAGTGGATTTTTAGCTAGTTTTCTTTTTGAACATCTTTGGTTTAATGTCAGAGTAGAAAAAAGGCCATACTTTGTGATGCATATTTTATGAGTTTAAGTCGGCGAGTGATACAGAGAAATCTAGTTAGTACCTCTCTTTTCCCATAATTATTCATTCACAAATGTTTTGCATTCATGTGTCATACGTCAGACGCCTGACATTAATGTGCAATCCATATTTGGTCATTTCCTTTCTGAGAATCTCCAGAGGCAGAGAAAGCCAGTGTCCTGTGCATGTGCAGATGTTTCAAAACCAAACAACTTATTTTCTCCAAATAAGGTTTCCCTTATTTCTTATGTAAGTGTAACTAAAGTGTAGATGTTCAAGAGGAATAATCCTCTTAAACATCTCCTCTTCCGATGCACTTACAGACTCCATAGTGTCCAGTCCTAGAATATTTAAAGCGAGATTCGTTTTCATCTAATTCCTGCTTGATTAATTGCTCAAAAATCAGGCAACTTTTGCTTTATTTTTATAGATTTTCTCACAAATACACCTTATTAAAAAAACTAAACAGAATCTAAAATCCTCTTTGAAAAAATCGAAATATCGCAATTTTGGCCATTTATATGTCCTAAAATGACTTTTTAAAAAATATATATATATAAAAACATAAAATATCAGGAAGCACTACATGTCTCTTCCATTTATGCCAGTCATTGACTGATAGTTCTCCAAGGCATTGGAGGAACCACAAGTGCATTCTTGGTAAATGAACCAGACGAAGGAGCGAAGAGTTTGGGTGAATTGGAACACCAGTGGGAGGAGCTCGGGTGATGTGGATTTCCTCCTCAAAGTGGTTGAACTGCTGAGGATCCCACACATTGAGAAACACCGGGCTGAACAGCGGATGGTTGGACAGTTCACGTGCTTGGCCAGGAGGTGCAGACCCGCTGGAACAGCATGTTTATCTGCTTCGATGGCTTTTCCATCAGAGGTGCAGCTGGTGCAGTGCTGGCTGGCTCCAGGACGATCGCTCCAATCTCCTCCCAACATATTATAGCTGGCTGCTTGAATATGCTGGCACCATTCATTGATGTCACCATTGAATGATGCTAACCCGGGCTGCATTGTTTGCTGAAGTAACAGATGGTTCAGATTTGTACACCTGGGGGCATTGCATTTATGAAGTATTTGAAAAAAAAAAAAAAGAAAAACGGATCAACTTGCAGTCTCAGAGTACAATACTGGACCTCTGACAGCCTTGGGGACCGTTTCTGTACAATATGCAGACTTTTTTTCTCAGGTAAAAGCAAAATGGGTAATTTTGCAGTTAGAGCATGTTTGAATATGTTTTAAAATGGCATCCTCAGATGATCAGATCCTTTCACCTCACCCCTCCCATCTCTGTCCTACAGTTTTGACCGACGTTGGCGGCATTCAGGACCAAACGTGCCCCATTGACTTCCATTATAACTTGACTTTTTCAGCCTAATGTAATACAGACATTATATAATGTGATATCATAAAATACCATCTCAACCTAAGCTTCTGGGTTGAAAATGGAAGAATTTGACATTTTTCATGAGTTGAGACCCCTGGGCCCTTTAATATTGAAGTTATTGTGAATATCTCTTGCTGTATTTCCTGCCTCTGTATAAGTGAAATGCATGATGGGGGATTTAATGGCCTGGATGTGTTGTTGTTGAGTCAGGGGGGTAGAGTGAATGTATTTAAGAACATATTTGAGTGTGCAAATTAGCATAGTCAAAAAAGAGAGAAAAAGTTGTTAAAATGCCATTGATGATTCAGCCCATAGTATTAGCATTAGAAAAAGATCATTGATAAAGAAATTGTACATTTTCCAAATCTATTCATTTGTCACATTGATGACAAGAGCCAACAAAACAACTAGAATCACCATCACACACATTTACAGTGTGAAACTGTGAAGAGACTCCGCAGCCTTTGAGCAAACATATCTTTCAAATCCAAACAACCATCCTTTTTGTTGATGCTGTCCTTAAATTCAGCAAACCCCCTAATTTCAACAAATGTTCCTGTTGTCTATGAACAGAGGTGGCATTTTGGGATGGCTTTGTGAAAACATGAGGAGATCCTTGAGTCTGTGTGAGGCTCCTGAGGCTCTGACACTGACCAGGACGAGGACACATGGTCCACAGTGAGTCAGGAGATATCAGGGGAAAATACTGACAACTTTGACCACTTTTAATATATTTGGATGGAAGAGATGTTGATAAAAATATTCGAGCCATTGACAATGGAAGAAAAAAATATTCATATTGCAATATTGGGATTGCTGGTGGGTCCCAGAGCTTTGTATGGTCAAAGAGATACAAAACATAAAATATGATATATTATGTATAAAGTTAGAAGAATATGATGTAATTATTTTAATGTAGGACAAAGTTGGGACAACCACATCAGCATACACCACATAGTTCTCATATGTAAAATATGATTTAATGTATACATATTTTTATATTACAGATGGTTTTGGTGCATTTTAAAAAACATGTCATTTTTGGTTTAAACTTGTAATTAACCAGAAGCTGATGGAGGCAATATGGTAATGATGATCATGAATATGCATATGCAGTCTTTACTTTCCAATGAATATTTTAGAGCTTTTTAATTGTTTTTGACTAAAGTGGTAAAATGTAAACAACAAATACTGACAGAAGCGATCCACAACCAGCCCCAAAGCAATTTAAGTTAAACTTAACTTTTTAATCATTGAAAATAAGGCACAAAAGACAAATGTGTTCATTTATCAAGCCTTATCTCTGGATTTAAGACGCAGCATTAATTATTGGAACAAATGAAGTCAGGTTTGTGTTTGAGCATAACAACATATGCTTATAGCAGAAGGTTGTCCTCAGGATGCACAGTAAAAACTGGTCTGGAGACAGTTTGGATGTCAAATAAAGATCTGGCCCTGTCTAATAGCAGATTTACCAAAGGTATTCTGTACCCTGAGATAGTTCCGAAGGATTTGAAAGTTGTAAGGAGGTGAGGTTTTAATTCAGATGGATTATTTGCATTTATTAAAATACCATCAGCATAAAGAGATATGATGGAATGTATCATGACCTTTGAGACATTTCTCTGACTGCCTGACTAATTGTGTTATTTGTTCCAGCAATAAACAAAACAAAAAAACAGTGGCGATAAGAGGCAGCCCTGTTGCGATGAATAAATAACCTGGATTAACACAAATTTCACGATAATGATAAAATGATAACATAGAATTTTATCATCCAATTTTGATAATGCATGTATAATATGGAGTAAGCGTTGAATATCATCAGAAGCTATAGATATAGTTATTCCTGTTTGATCTTATTTTCTTTATTTTAATGAGTTCAGACTCAGATCTTGAGGGCCTTTGACGCAGACACATATCGTTGACGCAGACGCAAGACGCTGGCGCTTTTGCTTCTGTCTTGGCGCACATGAGTGGGCGGGACACATGAGTGGGCGGGACACATGAGTGGACGGGACACATCACTGGGCGGGACACATGAGTGGGCGGTTACGGGACTTCACATGGATATAGAGGGGCTAGAGAAAGAATACACAATTGACCAATCAAAAAAGAGCTTCTGATTGGTTATCAGCCGTGAGCCATTTGGTACCGGGCCACAGAAGAAAATTACACAAAAAAAACAGTGACCCAGACCCGAACCATTTCCAGAGGCATGAGGCCGACCCAAATAGAGCCTGTGCCCTTTTTTGCACTTATTTGCAGCCACTCCTATTTTCCCTTTCACAGCGCTGCAACCTCATGCACTTTCATTGAGTAATTACAGTCTTTCTCCACTTTCACTGGACACCACAGGTTTTACATTTATGGTCCTGCACTGACGCTGATATGAAAGAGAGCTGTGCAGTCCGTGCGCACACTGTCCGTGCTTCATAAACGTGATCCAGCCGCAGCACGTGTCCACGGCCGCTACCTCCCCTTCCCCGCGGAAAACATGTCAGACTGCTCCATGAAGACAGCAATTCACTTGCCTAAGAGGTTATTATGTATTCCTAATATGGCCATTGAAGACCTGCTCCACGATCACCTCACTCCGCCCCTTTTGGTTTAGCGCCCCCTTGTGTCTGACCACAGGCAATGGCGCAGGAGGAATGTGCGTCAGCGCCAACGAGGTGAACGAGCTGGCCAACGAGCTGCCCTCAGTTTGGACTGATAGCTGGGCATAGGCAGCACAGGCGGTTGGGCACCATCTGCTGGAGAGGGCACTGAATTGCAAGTTGATTTATTTATTTTTTTCCCCCCTCAATGATCTTTTGTTGATCTTTTACCCATACAACATTGCTGATTTTCACATAAAACTTCAGATCAGGAAGAGACTCGTTGTTTTTGTGTTGGAAGCTATACATTGCAAACTTTCCAACAATCTCTCCCTGCTCCTCCTATTCCCCCAAGGAGCTGTGTCAAATTCAAATTTGCGTAAACATTTCTAAAAATTTACATTAGATGATTGAACAATTTCAAATGTTAAAATAATGATTTTAAATGCATTTACAATACCATTATATATGAAAATGTATCAATGCAACCAGTGCTACAGATAACTGATTAGAAGATAAATTTTTGATCGACTAATTTTAAATCAGTGAGGATTTACTTTTTTTAATGGAGGATATGAAAAGCCCAATTGTGCCCAGGGCACTACATTTGCTTGAGTCGGCCATGTGTTTATTTTTCAGATTCAGAAATGTCCTTCAGGGAGGACACCAGTTCTGCAGCCACAACAAACTGACTAACGACACATCAGAGTTTTGACGTAGCACAAGTAATGAATCATGTTTGGCCGGTGTCTACAACTTCCAACAGTAAAAGTGTCTGTCCCAAAGCCCTGCCAGACATTTTCCTCACTCTGAGATACTAATAACAAAATCCTCAGAGGAACTCGGGCCTTCTGTGTGACAGGAGTGATGGGCCCGAGACCAAAAACCCAATATACGGCGGACAAACGCAGAATTAGAATAACAAAAGGCGAAATGATGAAATATAATTGTCACCAAACCGATTTGTGAGCAGCCTTGAGACTCTACCTCTGCCTTGGCTGTCTGTTTCCTGCTGCAGAGCGGAGAATGGAAGTGTCACTCAAACAGACGTCTAGAACTATCCCAGGGACATGTTATAATGACGGTGACTAATACTGAGAAGGCGGCTATTATGCAAACAAACACATGGAAGCTAAATTAAAAGAAGAGGTAAAGGCAGAAAGAAGCATGTTGACACACAGTTTTCTAATTATTGCTTAGATTGATGGGGGAAGCTTTAGGAAACCAAAGTATTAATCACAGTTTTACGCAGGTGAACTGGCAATTTTATGAAGAAATGTGGAAAAAGGGTACAATTTGAATGTTCATAGACTCAAAAGATTTAATTTTGTTTTAAAGCTTCTGTAGTATATTTATTTTATTTATCAATTAACTAGAATAATGAATTAATAAGTTGGTCAATTAGCCCAAAGATCAATTGTTAGATCAGATTTTAATGTTATGAAGGGGACCAATAAGCACTCTTCCAAAACAAGTGTGGAATTTTAATGATAAGATTCAGTAAACAGACAGCATTGATCATTGAAATACAACTCAACAAAAAATTAACACAAGGATTTTCTGATTTGACTGTTTGAAAGTCAGTGTACAAGCTTAAGTTCTGATGCCAATTGTGCCTGAGTGCGATTCTCACGGCATCCAGCAAAGTTCTAGCTGAGGACGGGTCTGATTTCCCATCGAGCTGACCGCCTGGAGACTGGGTCAGGTCTAGGTCTGTGTCAGGTCCTGAAGCCGGCCTGGTGGTCTCAAACTGATGCTGGGGCAGGTGTCCTCAGTGACGCGCAGGATTGCACTGCTGCTTTAGGCCCAAAGTCACATGAGAGTGGCTCAGCTCAGCTTAGGTCTTAGGTCCTGGATGTGAGTTTGTTGGTAAAATGCAGATGTCCTTTTTGAAAAAGTACCAATGTTCCAGGCACGTTTAAAGACGGGCGCAGTTCTTATGGAGATTGTCCGGGAGAAACCCTGGGAGAGTCATTTCTTAGTTCATGCTGTCCCCTTTGTTTCTACCTCACTGAGCACTTCACCTTGTGCTGCTCAGGAGATCTCTAAATTCCTCTCCTTCTGCCCAAAATGACTTTTGTCACCAGAGTCTCTGCCACTAAAGGGGAGGGGCTTTCCCTTGGCTGGACTTCAAATACCAGAGTCTTTAATACAATTAACATTTACATTTACTAACAAGTTAATACACATAGATAGCTGTGCATATCAACATATAAACATTAGACATAGACACTCAAATTTGATATAAAATCAAGTCTTTTAAAGAAGGAAAAATGCAGGTATGGGTGCAGCCCACAGGCAGAACGGGCAAAGCCAAGCCCCAGATCGTGAAACCATTCTTCTGAATGCAGAGTGGAACTGTCGGAC
>JAADKR020006519.1:0-12832 GCA_011763505.2 Lythrypnus dalli | reverse complement strand
TCTGGAAGGCCCATTTTAGTCCACCTTCAGCCCCATTTATGGTCACATTTTAGCCCCATTTAAGTCCACTTGAAGCCACTTCTAAAGGCTTCTTTCCAGGCCCATTTCAGTCGACCTCCAGCCCCATTTAAGACCACTTTTGGCCACTTCTGGAAAGCCCATTTTAGTCCACCTTCAGCCCCATCTATGGTCACATTTTAGCCCCATTTAAGTCCACTTGAAGCCGCTTCTAAAGGCTCCTTTCCAGGCCCACTTCAGTCAACCTACAGCCCCATTTAAGACCACTTCAGGCCACTTCTGGAAGGCCCATTTTAGTCCACCTTCAGCCCCATTTATGGTCACGTTTTAGCCCCATTTAAGTACACTTAAAGCTGCCGACAAATATATAATTTGAATAAATAATAAAGTAAAAATAAAAAATAAATTATGCCTCCTCAGTCGCGCGTGGCTGGCGAAGAATATTTGGAAACTCTAACCTGAATCCATTTCAGAGTCCGAACTCAGTTACTAGTCGGCAGCTGCTGATTATGCACCTGGGACCCTAATTAGTGCTCATTGTGCACAGCCGTGTTAAAATCAAATTCAAATCAACTAAACCTAGCCCTGCGCACGTTTAATCAATTTGAATTTGCGTACTTTGGAAGTCTGGAAGACAATCTTTGAGTTTGGCTCTCCATCTCGAAAAAAGCGTAACCAATGTTTATTCGGCTTTGCCCTCTTCTCTTCTGGTTTTCTTTAGCTTTTTCTGTGCTGTGCTCCCTCTCCTCTCCCCCTCTTCCCTCTGAAGATCTGATTGGCTGGCGAGTGACAGACCGCTCAAAAACACAATGATTTTTAATTTAATTTTTATATTACTTTTTTAAAAGAAACAGAGAATGTAACATTTTGACAAATTAGAAAAACAATTCTAAAAAATATAAATAAAAAATCTAATAAATAATATATTGAACTATTTACATTACTAATATAGAAAACAGTTATATTTTATAAATATAACTATTTATAAAATTAAATGACCTTACTTGGAGGAAAGGGTGGAAAAGAGAGGAACACGAGTATGCAATACCGTCTCATAAAAAAATATATTAAAAAAAAAAAGAAAACTACTGAGTAGGCTCCAATGGTTTCAAATTTAGCATAAAGTGCTGCTTTCATAAAGTAATTTGTGCATTTAGAATTTTAGATTTAGATTTAGATCTTTCACCTGAGGGGTAACTTTTTGCAGGAGAGGAAGCAGAGAGAGGGGGAAGTGCTCGTCTTCTGAGCAGGGAGCTGGAGCAGGTGGTTGTGCTCGGGCCTTCAGAGCTTCCAGCGTCTCCTGCTCCGAGTTTGTTGACTCCAAACCCCTCAGCCTATGCCTCACTCTCTTCTTTTCTGGGCCTTCAAAATCACACAAAACAATGAGCCTCAAACATTCAACAACAGCTAAATTCTGCAATAAAAGGCAGAGCATTCAGACTTTGTTTTCAATTACATCTCAAACAATGTTAAAAAAGTCAGCAAAACATTTATTATAAAATCCCACATTAACATTTGAACATTTTTACTTAATGTTTCTGTAAGATTTTTAAGAAGCAAAACAATTTAAATTAATATACCCTGTACAGCCAGTCGACTCACACAATGTATTTTATGTACAACAGTTTTAATGGTCAGATTAAATTGTCATAAATTGGGAGGCTGTGGCTCTCTCCCCTGGAGTGGACCAGCATTTATGGAAATTGTATCAAACTGAATCCCTAGACACTTGCAAGTCAAATCAAAGCGCTTTTCATACAAAAATGTAACACAAAGTGCTTTACATATTTAAAAACATTTCCCTGAACCCCCCCCCCACACACACACACATTAAAGCACGCACGTAGAAGCACACACATGCATTTATCGGGGAAGTCGTCTGTACCAGGGGCACCGACTCAGCTGCAACCACGAGGGGCCGACTCTGGAGGTGCAGAGGAGGCAGAGACACCACCTCCACCCAGACCTCACTGGCCAGCACCCACACAGTCACAGCCGGCCGCCGCCCCTGGGGCAGAGGACTTCCTCAGAGGAAACACTGGGATCGATCAGTAATACTAAAATAATTTAAACACAGAATAAAATAATAAGAACAAGTGTGGCAGCAGAGGATGGACCAGCAGCTGAAGGAACAACAGCAGCAGCAGGCAGCTCCAGCGAGTTGCCTGGATGCGGGATGTCACCCGCAGGAGTCTCTATATCACTTTGTCCTGTCAATAAAATTATTCACAATTAAAGTAATTATAAATAATGACAATAATACTAACAATTACAGCAAAGCAACAAGCTGTGAATACATATTAACACTTTCTTGTACTTCACTAAACAAACCTGCTTCATCTGACTGCCCTGTTGCTGCTGCTTCTTCTAGCTCTTCGCAGTACCCATCGGCCTGTTCCTCCTCAACCCTCAGCATGTTGCTCGTGGTCTCTCTTGGAGCGATAAAGGGTTCGAGGAAGGACAGGACCGACAGGTACTTCCACTTCTGCGCTGTCCCCGCTGCTGACCCACTCTTCTTCTTTCTCTCCTTTTCCTTTTTGCTCTCCTTGTTGTAAATGTCTTTCAGGCTTTTTCACTGCTTTCTGCACCCTTCTCCTGAATAAATACATGGTTTAGTTAGCAGATCACCACCATCATGTTTGTCCTCCATGATAGCATCTCAATGTACATAACTACATCCTACGTCACTTTTGGAGAAAGCTCCTGATTGGTTAACGCCTGCGTTTTCAGTGTCAAAACTTCAGATTTCCCAAGTTTTGCGTCCGCCGGGGACACGCAGTACAAAATGCAGGAAAAGCTCAGCGCTGTACGCTTCCGCCACACCGCAAGACACCTCGACACCCTGCATCCAACATAGACTTTGAATAGAACCTAAATGCTCCCACCACTCTGGAATTGTGTGGTTTGAATGCAGCATTAGCCGGCTGACCAAGAAACTGCAGAACAACTCTGCACATCCAATTTTCAGCCAACAAATCCCTGTTATTACACAGTTTGGAGTTGGAAAATAAGAAGGAAAATAACAGTGTGATCACAAAGACTCGCCTGCCAAATAATTATACAGCGTATAGCAAATCCCACAGGACCAACTTAACTCACTTCATCCCAATTACAACAGCCCCTTTGGTAACATAAAGTAAAGTCAACTCTTCACTCATCTGATTCTAACATAGCCAATGATGCAAACATTGATATGCCATATTTGAGATGACTATCAGCTCTGCGGGCTTTCGAATCACCTGACCACAAAGTCTAGGTCTGGAAAGAGAGGGAAAGAGAGAGAGAGAGAGTTTGACTGTTTGCTTAACCTTATCTGCTGTTGTCATCCACTCTACTGCAGACGAGGAGCTTTGGAGACGGAAACGCCATTTATTACCTTTATGTGAGCACACTTCCCCCAGAAACGAGCCCTTCTCTGAGAAAACACCAGGCACAGTTATTCAAGCAGGTCTGAGTGCACCACTCTTTAGTTATATAACCTTGAATTGAAAGGTAAGGTAAAGCAGTGGTTCCCAAACGTTTTCTCAGTGGAGATATTGGAGAGTTGACCAACCCAACAACTGTACTTTAAGGGAAGCTAGAACAACTTCTATAACAATAAAATCTATTATAAATAATACATAAAATTATAATTGCTTTTCACTGATACCATTTCAAGAAAAGAGATATTTTTTTGTGTGTGATTGAAATCCATTCTGACACATGTCACAGAACACACATACATTCAGAAAATGCCTTGCTATAGTTAGTGTCGACTGCTCTTACTGGTAACTCCAGCCGGGGTAGAGTTGGCAGGACAGATGTTTGCATAACTGTCAGAGCCCATACAAGGCAAAATGACAATAACTCAAAAATAAATGAGTTTTCTTATCCCTATGTTGTTGGGATGAGAA
Organism: Lythrypnus dalli; assembly: GCA_011763505.2. NCBI lineage: Eukaryota > Metazoa > Chordata > Actinopteri > Gobiiformes > Gobiidae > Lythrypnus > Lythrypnus dalli. Next base: position 8,921 of record JAADKR020006519.1, on the reverse strand, counting down.
ATTGTCGGTCATCAGTGCAGAGATGGTTTGGTACCTGAGTTGTCAGTATGTCCAAAAAGTTTTGTATTTACTTTATTTATTTATTTGGTTGGGACAGTGCATGTTAATAGACATACAGGGGGCTCATGCATGAAAACACACAACTCCAGATTCTAGCAATTGGCTGTTGTCCATCACTCACACTTACAAACACACTCTCATTCGTCTTCATATTTTTAGTGCTAGAGGAAATCGGAGTTCCTGGAGGAAACCTATGCAGAGACGGGGAGAACATGCAAACTCCACACAGAAAGGCCCCGTCCAGGTGGGAATTGAACCCGGGACCTTCTAGCTGTGCTAACTGCTGCCACACTGTGCCGCCCGTGTAGATATCATCAGATCGATTTAGTGAGAATGGAGTCTGTCATTTCACTAAAGACCCTGCAACTGATTTATTTCTGAATGCTGAGTAAGTTGAGCATTTGTACACTTGTACAAAGGTTCATAATAACAGGCAGACTGCACAGTCTCATTGTCCATTAAACACTGCTTTCTCAAAACTGTGTTTAAATTACTCTGTAAAAGTAACTGATTTACTGATTAATCCTGCTAATCTAGTTACTTATTTCACTACTTTCTTGCAAAAGTAATCCGATATCTGATTACCAGTCACTTTAGATTACAAAAACAATCTAAGTCTGTTTGTGTTTGCAACACATCCAGTTTTTGTTGTGTAGTGGAAGTGTAAGTTCGACATGGTGTTTTCTGTCTTGTTTTCTGTAACTAGCTGACAACGAATCACAATATTCTTTGCTTTAGACAAGATAACTTAAAATAGTGTAAACTAATAAAAACGATGGCTTTTCTCTCTTCACCTCCTTCTGTATTTGTTTCTGCAGCTTGCTTAAAGCTTTAAGAATGAATAAGATGAATGATGTTGCCCATGCGGATGCATCATATATCTGCAGCTTTAAAACTGCAAATTTCGGACACTTTAAAAATCTGCAAAAATATATATATATTTTTAATTCCTGACATTTTATAAACAATATATCATTTATTATGACTGTAAATTATAAAAAAAGTAACAGACATCTAATTACAGTAGTAGATTACGTAGTAATGCGTTGCTGACCAACAGTGATTTCAGTGGGTTGTGCCAATAATTGCCAATAATTGGTTGTATTGTTTTGATAATCAGCTTTATGCTCAAAGAATAAATCAGCTTAACGTTGAGAAGAACTCCGCCTTTTTAATAAACAAAGTCTAATGAATGGATGTAGCTGGACATTTCTTGATCCACACGGCCAACCTCTTCATGAGCAACCACACATTTTTATGGCTGTTGGGGATTTCTGGTTTGGTTAACCTTGCACATTTAAAACATATGAAACTTTAAGCTCAGTGGGAGCGGCAGAAGAGGGAGCGCTGCTCGACCAATGTTGTTAGTCCTAGTCAAGTGTCTTGTACCAAATGCCAAGATCACAGTCCAGCCAGTGATAAACCACTGCTGACCATGGACGTACTTTAATGCTGCAGGCCATGTTAAACAGGTATAGAATGATTGCGTTTACCAATATAGCTTCTTAATGCTAAAATATTGTCTGTTTCTCTTGTCCAAGAAAATTTAAAGAGATCTCTTTATTTAGGTCCATTTAGCCAGAGGAAAGCTTTTCAACTTTTCGGTATTTGTAAGAAGTCACTAGAAACTGTGATGTATTTTTATTGTATCATTTCCTGCTTATTGTTTTCTGTCATGAACAAGTTCCCCTCAGTCATGATTGAAATTATGGGTGCAATCTCAACACATTGATAGAGTGCAAAACAGATCAACTCACTTTTGGCTGACAAAGTTACAAGCACGCATTTTAAAGCAATATAGTATCAGTCTTTCAAACACCCTCTGTTTATTTCGTGCTGCTTGCCAATGCATCTTTAGCACCACGAGCAGCAGCAACAACCTCCTCCAGACTTTAGACAGTAGCTGGGCTGATCCTTCTCCCACTCTTTCAAATAGAGTGCATAGCAGGCTGACTGGAGCCATGCGGGATCTACATTACACAAAAAGCTTTGTTGTGTCCTGATAATAAAGTTATTGTATGACTTTACAAACTCTAAGCTGTGCCCACAGAATATACTGAAGTGTTCCTATTGTTTACTGTTAAGTTGCACACCTCGGGGTTGGGACTTCGAGTTTGTTATTTGTTGTTGTGTATAGCTTATTAAAATTTCATGATGAGTCTAAACTAAGCTCGGAGGACAATGCACAATGATATGTAAATACTGATTCTAATTGATTTTGAACACGATCTTAAAGAAACTCATCTCACAGCAAACCTGCACCCTCAGGTCATCCAGTAGCCTCCTCATGTTGCCATCATCCTGCTTGAAACGTGAGGGATAAAGCCTTGTCCTCTGCTGTGCCTCCACTTTGGAACAGCCTCCCTGAGGAACTGAGAGAAGCACAGCACATTGACTTCTCAGGTAGCGCAATGCATTATGGCTAAGATATTTTTACATTAAACGATGGCAGAAACCAACAAAGAGCACTCTGTCTCAGTGGATTGCCGTTACAACCAGGACTTGGTATGACAATAGACAGGGAAGGAAAGCTGAACCGGCTTCAAAATAACTATTACTAGACATGCAAATGTCAACTGCGCTTGCTTTTTGGTTCAGATGCTCTATGATTCAACCAACGTTTGGCTGGTTTGCCTGTCTAAGGCAGTTGGCGGTTGACCTGCAAAATATGCACTGTTAATCAGAATCTGAATACACACCTATAGGTCTGCAGCTTTAATACATTATCCTATATTAGAATGTTTTCCAGTAAATCTCTTTTAAACATAAACATAGCCAGTATCATTTGACAGTACACTGAATGACAAATGACACCATATCTGTCCTTGGCTGGGTCATTAAATTTAAGCTAGGTTAAATGCTTAAAGCGCATAATGATTTGGCAATAGGTGTACGGGATGAGATAGAGTGAGTTGAGAGGGGGGGGGCAACGCAAATCCGAAGAGCCACACCATGAGAGAAAGACAGGCAGGATATTTCATCAGTTAGGGGTCAAGGGGCTGGAAGTAGGTTCTAAATGACCAGCTGCGGTGAACTCCATGACCCAAAGCACCTCTGGGCATCGCACAGGCTGATGCCTCGACATGCCCCAATTCCAGACCCCAATGAAATGTCCAATGGCAACGAGGAATACATTGCCATGGTTTTAAAAGTAATGTATTACTCTGTATATTGTTTACTGTAAATTTAACATCAAAACTGTTTGGAGACCTAGTTTTTATCAATCCTTCCAAGTCTGTAAAGTCCATTGGAGCAGTTGAACATGGCACTAACATGTCATTCTCACATGAGGCTTAATCCATTAAAGCCTTTAAAATTATGCCTGTGCGCCTTTGGTTCACAGTCCTCTACGCTGCTAGAAATGTGTGAGGAATGTTGGGATTGGACACAACTAAGTTAAAACTTTCACTTCCTCTTTCATTGTTTTTGCATCACAGCAAAAAGGTTCCGTTTTCAATTCCCAGGCCATGTGTGCCTTTCTGTTTATGCTTGCATGTTCTCTACATCTGGGTGCTCACGCTTACCCCTTCAACCCAAAATATGCACAATAGGCTACCTACCTACCAAACTTTTCTCACTAAGGGCCACAAATTCAAGTGTGTACAGCTGGGAGGGCCACAGATCGGTGGTCAATGCAGTGAAAATTGTGTGAGAGAAAAAAGTGCATGAAGCAGAGGTTTAACCTGTGCCCCAACCTTTTTTAGGGCTAGAACAATAATGCTCTTTCTCACAAGAAAATGTTGGTTTTGAGGTTATAACTGTGTAGAATTAAGACATTTCTGGCAAAGTGTGCCAATTCAACAAGAAGCCTAAAATTGGTCTGAGGGCCGCAATTGGGCATGCCTGCTTTATCTTGTCCCGACAGGAAACAAAAAGTCACTTTAAAACACCTTACACAATATACACAAGCTTCTCTTTCTGGACTGTTTAAAGAGAATATTGTGTGTTCAGTCCACACTTATAGCCACAGGCAGACTGGTAGGATGCAATTACACACCCAATGCACAGGATATTGCACCACTATTTTAATTCTAACAAAGCCATTACATTGACATTACTGTATGATCAAATACAAATCAAATAAAAAAGTAAATAAAACTCTTACACTATTTCAAGAGTATTTGAAATATCGTCATTGTAGGCACACTAAAAATCCAGTATGAAAGAGATTGCCCACAGAGGATGAGAATGGAGTTTACATATTTGACTAGCTGCCATATTATTTTTTTTTAACAGCAGCTCGTTGAAATTAACTTCCAAACAACTTGTCGTACAAAAAAAACCTCTCCTGGTCAAAACCTTAAAAAAATGTGTTAAATTGATGAAACAAAAAACAAAATGACAATGCAGACCCACAACAAGGGCTCAAACTCTGACCTATCAGGCCTTGATGATGGATTACTGCATCCATAGTTCTACATGGGAGCACCCAAACACAGGACAGAAAGCAGTCACCTGAAATCAAATCCTTCACTGGCCGCTCCACATAATGACCTGTTTATTCATAAATGTTTCTATGGACTGACGTTACCAAGACCTTAACTCCATATGATTTTCCCTTACCCAATATCTGTACTTCACGTAATCGTCCAAAAGACTGACGTTTTTAGAAACTGAATGTGCCTGAAAATACCTCAGGACTTTCTCAGGAATTCACTTAACTTGAGGTTTGACTTTACAGTGAACGCTCTATGCTCCTTCCTCGCTCTCTCTCTTTTCTTGGAAACTGAACCTTATTTGATGTCACAGTTAAAAAACATCCTACAGCTGGATTTTAGCTCTGTCTCTCTGCCTCTCGGACACAATGTTTACTGTACTTTTTTGTCTTTACTGAAGCCAGTGCTGCGCAAAACCAGCAACCGCCACATCTCATATTATGAGCCATATATGGGCTGCTTCGACAATGTCCTTTACAATTGACATTGAAACCTGCGGTCCGGGATGGTGAACGTAACATGCGTCATGAGTCAGGAGACCGACGGGCCCGGAGAGACGAGTGTATGTGACACGGAAAGGCCATAGAGAGAGAACAGAATTGCAGGTAGATTCAAAACGGTCTTTCAGTAGTCACTGCTTTGGTCCAAACTACTCCAAGCTCCAGAATCAGTAAAACAGGGACTTTAGAGCAACAGTCTCCTCCTCAATTAACGACTCAATAATTCATGTTAAACCTCTTCATAAACACAGTTATGCCAATGTTGATTATTTCTTTGATACAGTTTCTTATTTGAAAAGAGCATTCTCCAATGTCTCAGGTTAGGACAAAATAATTCCAACTTCTTTAGGCATGAAAATGTTTGAAATGACCACGCAAATGATAAAAATGTAGGAAAACACAGAGAAGATTCTAAAATATACATAAATATCAGCACTAAATAAAATCATGATAAAATGTGATTAATTGTGATTAATTACAAAGGCAGAACTACTTTATTTAAAAAAAAAATGTATTGAATCCCATTACTACTAATTCAAGGCGCATTCTTTTCTGAGTAGATCACATACTGGTTGCATTTTATGTGTCGCACATGTGCAGTAGAGGGCGTAGCATCATGTTGCGGCAGTTATGGGAAGCCAAGGACGCCAACACATTTATGTCTGAATTTTTGGCGATCGCTTTTTGTGGAGTGGTGACAGCGATGTCTGTGCAGAAAAACAACTCTGTGCCCTGTACTGGAATTACCAGCACATACCCATGTGGCCCGGGTCGCACTTGAAAAAAATGAGATCTGTCATTCAGACTATCATGAAAAGGTCGCATGGGGTAAAATATATGGATTTGGGTCATTTCACCCTGCACTCTGAACGTAGCCATAGTGCCATCTGTTCTGAGGCTCTCACAGCGACAGGTGCCTGTTGCCCACTGACTGTCCACAGCTGTAGACAGGGGATGCATGTGTTTTACTGGTGATACAATTATTTAAAAGCAAAATATAAATAATACGTATATTGTTTAAAGCAGGAAAAATAACTTTTCATTGCAACTTTTGGAAAAAGAAGCCCGCTAAAGCAGATACTTTAGCAACAATAAAAAATATTGCCTGCAAAATTAAGGAGTATTATTGAGTTTATTTTTATTTATTTTATTTTTTTAAAGTAAAAATAAAAATATATAGTCCTCCATGTTCAATAGATTTTTAATTTAAACAGCCAGTTTAAACAATAGGTCATATAATATGTTGCTTTAACTGTTAACCGTAACCCTTTTGCATGAACTTTGAGATTACTTGAAATGTTTTGGCAAATTCCCTATATTTTCCTCCATAAGCGCAGCTTTTTTCTAATTATAATTTTGAATATGAACAACCAAAACAGATTTCATTAATTTATTCATAATTAATTAATTAATTAATAATTATTGTGAATCATTGTAAAACTACTGTTGCAATTGCGATTATGGTCTATAAAAACGTGGAGGACATAAAAATAAACAATTTTAAAGAGGCTTGAGCGCATGTTTTACTTCTCTGCTGTTATAAAGTAAATCTGGGGATAACAGGCTGAGGGTGTTGAAAGCACACTGGAGAGAGGAAACATGACGATATAAATCGTGTTACACAACGGCACAGTGCTTTCACTTCAGCTCCAGCGAGGAGCAGAGCAGCAGACATCAACATGGTCAATATTTAATGCAGTCCAACAAGGGTGCTGTCCGTCAAGGCTCGCCATGAAAAATAAAGCTGTTAAAAAGAAACAATTGGAAAATTTGAGGAGTTTAATGATTTGGTATTTAGCAATGGTGTGTTGCAATATAACTGTAAAAAGAGCCTACTTTTGATAGAATTGTTTCAATGTTGGCCAAACCTACTTTTAAATATGGCTATACGAAATACCAACATTTGAAGGGTAAACCAAGGAAAAAGGTTTTATTAATGACTGTGAAAAGGAATTACTTAGAGATTATTGGTACTAAAAAGAAACAAAACTGAAAAAAATAAATAAAACAAAAAGAAGCTATGACTAACGAATCATTAGCCGCTGACATTATGTACCATGAATTGTAAACAATAGCCAAACATCTGCACGATTACAGATATATATGTATATATATATATGCAATCTGTATATATAATGTATGTAATCTGTATATGTCTATATATCTGTGATATATATAAATAATAGCAGTCCAACGTGACTAACTACATTAATCCAGATTTTGTGTATATTTTTATTGCTACATAGCAAACAAGTTACCAGTAGGTAACATTGCAGTACATTCTCAGAAAACCAACAAACCCATAATGCTGTGCAATTGGGCAATTCGTTGGGAGGTGTTAAAAAAATAGCAGTGTGGCATTCAATCAGCGATGTCGTTAATTTTGTAAAGAAACAGGTTAGAATGTGGTGGCCCCTATTTAAGGATGAAGGGAGCACTTGCTGAATATGCATTTCTCTTTGAAATCCTGATGAAAATGAGTCCTTCAAGACATTGTTCAGAAGAACAGCGTACGTAAAAAAGGTTAATTGGAGAGGTGGGAACTTTTAATGAGGTGCAAACAAATATTGGCTGTTCTTCTAAAAATATCTCAAATGTATTAATATGAAGAGCAAAACCAAAGAGAGAGAACAATCAAAAAAGATCGAAGAATGGCAAGAATGACCAGAATGGCAAGAGCTCAGCCCATGGTCAGCTCCAGGATGGTCAAAGACAGTCTGGAGTTACCTGTAAGTTCTGTAATAGCTGGAAGACGTCTGTGTGAAGATAATCTATTAACAAGAATCCCCAGAAAGTCCCTCTGTTAAAATAAAGATATGTGTAAAAGAGGTTGCAATTTGCTAAAGAACCCATCAACAGGCCTACTGAGAAATGGAGGAGCATTTTGTGGACTGATGAGAGTAAAATTATTCATTTTGGGTCCAAGGGCCGCAGACAGTTTATGAGACAACCCTCAAACTCTGAATTCAAGCCACAGTCCACAGTGAACACAGTGAAGCTGATGGTGCAAGCATCATGATATGGGCTTTCCTTCTATGATGTTGGGCCAATTTATCACATACCAGGAATCATGGATCAGTTTGCATATGTGAAAATACTTGAAGCGCTCATGTTACCTTATACTGAAGATGACATGCCCTTGAAATGGGTGTTTCAACAAGACAATGACCCTAAAGACACGAGTAAACGAGCAAAGTCTTGGTTCCAAACCAACAACATTGATGTTTTGAAGTTGGCAGCCCAATCCCCGGACCTTAATCCAATCGAGAACATGAGAGGTGACATAACACATGCTGTTTCTGAAACATCTGAAACAAATGCAAGTGAATTGTGGAATTATATTAAATAATCTATGAGTGGAATAACAGCTGAAAGGTGTCACAGTTGATTGACTCCATGCCACACAGATGCAAAGCATTTAAAAATAACTGATCACCAAGTCTGAGAAACAAAAAGGTTTGTACCCAATAGTTTTGAGTTCGTAAAATTAACGGCAGGCACTGCTATTTTCAATTATCTTTCAATGAGTGTTCATATCACAAATGCTGGGTCTTGTTTTTCTGAGAATCTACTGACCCTATTGGTAACTTGCTTGCCTTGAAGCAATAAAAAATATACAAAAAAACTGTATTAATCTGGTTAGTCACATTGGACTACTATTATTTTGAACACTACTGTGTGTGTGTATATATATATAAAAAAAACTCTTCCTCACCCTCCGCGGGCGGTCTCTTTTTATCCCCCTTCAAGCTCGGGTCCTCTACCAGAGGCCTGGGAGCTTGAGGGGTCTGCGCAGTATCTTTGCTGTTCCTAGCACTGCACTTTTCTGGACCGAGATGTCTGATGTTTTTTCCTGGGATCTGCTCAAGCCACTCCTCCAGTTTGGGGGTTACTGCCCCGAGTGCCCCGATGACCACGGGCACCA
>JAADKR020006166.1:0-12852 GCA_011763505.2 Lythrypnus dalli | reverse complement strand
GGAAGAAGCTTCTGCGACAAGAAGCGAAACGTCCTCTACTCAACCAACCCTGTCCAGTTGAAGATTCAAGCTTTTTCCACTATGAGCACTACCTGGACGACTGAGAGTCTACACAAACGGATATACAGCAGCAAGAGCGTAAGTACTAAAATTAGTATTTACAAATTTACAATTCCTCAAGGAAAACGAAAGATTACACTTGAAAGTCAATAAATAATGTAGTCTAAGACATTTCATTGACAGAAAGGAAAAGGACATTGCACAGATGTCCAGGTATGGCGGTGAATGAATGAATGACTTAATGAATTGTCTACTGGGGGCGGTGTTAGTTATAGAGTCTGACCACTGCAGGGAGAAAAGACCTACGATAGGAAATGAACAATGAACTTCACCTGTTTTTTATACTCACTATGAAGTGTTCACAGATATTGGAGAGCGAAAGAGTACTCCATTGTCTCACTTGAGTAAAAGTACAAACAGGCACAACAAATTTACCGTATTTAAGTAAGTAGTACCCTACCTAAGTAAAAGTATACAAGTGTCACTTTCCAAGATATGTTATTAAAGAGCAACCCACCCCCAAATCAACTTTTTTTGCTGATAAGCTGTACAAACAAATACTTAATAGCATTGTCTACATGTCATACTCATTAGTCAGTGACAGTTTAGTGCATAGGTGTTAAAAAAGTTATTTTGTGCTGAAAACTGTCTGTGTACCTCCATCTACAGGTGAAAAACGGGTATTGCATTTTAATTTCCATTCGTCCTTCTGATTAGCTCTGGTGTTTAATTTGATGACACCATGCGATTGTGACATCAGCAGCCTGACCACTGTCAGGAATAAAAGCGGCTCAGTCCCGCACCAGCCCTCTGAGCGAGTTGGAGGAGGAATAGCAAACATTGCGAGAGTCTTTATATCATTTTTAGGTTAGTTATCTATTAGCATAGCATAACATAACACGCCGAATGTCCACCCCCCTTGCAAGCCCAATGGTTCTCCTGTCGACGTCCCCATGAAGCACGATTTTCAATTGTTTGTGAGGGTCAGAGACAGCGTCTGGCAGGGGGGTGAGTTACTCTTTAAAGAGCAACTTTAAAGAGTTGATTTTAGGGTGAGTGGCTCTTTAAGTGACTTTAAAATCTGGGCCACAATCAGCTTGAAATGGAGATTATCCAAATTGTTCTTTTCACGGATTGGGAAATTGCACAAAAACTCAAAGTATGAATGATAATAGCAATAAAGGAAATAATCAATGATTTTCAATTGTTTGTGAGGGATGGAGCCACTGTCTGGCAGAGGGGTGAGTTACTCTTTAAGTTTTTCACACAGATTTTATTATGAAGAATTGTGCTTTTTTATTATTTTTACTCAAACCATGTCTAAACCAGAGGCTGAATGAGACACTGCAGGTGAATGGGGAAAAAAATAAAGATATAAAAATATGAAACTCTGACTGTACATTATAGACATAAATATAAAAAAATGTGTTTTTATATTTTTAAAAAATTAGGCATTTAAAGCATAAAAACTTTTAACGACATAATCTGAGAAATGGATCCACTAAAAATTAAAACCATTGGTTTTACTTTGTTGGTATATTGCATACAATGGTATGTTCAAAGGGAATTTTGGATATTTAGTTTAGTTTTTTTTTTTTATTAAATGAAAAAAAGTTGTTTTTTTAGGGTTTAATGCACAATAAGTCAGGCCAGGAATTAAATATTGAAACATCCCTTTGAACATACCTTTGAAATATTGTTCAGACCAAGACTGGACGTTTGGAGTCTGTAGGCGCTACTGAAGTGGAAATGTTGATGATAGAGTGTAATAAAAAGCTCATGTATTATTATAACAGGCTTTAAACTTTTAAAGCATCTGCGCATGCGTCGTACCCGCTGCTTACCTCTCCACTTCATGTCCTGTGTCTGATTTATGACACATGGAAGCAAATCATGTTAATATTGGTGAAGATCACAAATGAGAAGGCCAGAAAGTGCCGCTGTAAGCACGACTTGCTGGTTTTCATGGAGATGTTAATAGAACTCTTCCTCTGCTTTGAAAAAATGCCTCTTGGCATTTTTTCCAAAATATATGATTTTCAATGATCATTCAATGATCAATGATTTTACTTATAGAGGGTTTCAAAGCAGTTTATGAAATCTTGCACATAAAGCAAACAGGCTCAAAAGAAATATCAATGCAATTCCATTCTAACACACACCTGCAGAGTGTTGACGTGGATTGGCGTTCCTCCAGTTCCGTTCACTGTGTTCTTGTTGGTCTTCTTCCCCTCTTTCTCTTTATGAGCCTTTTCTTTAGTGGCCATTTTTGCCTTCTCCTCCTCAATGAGTTTGGGACTGTTCAGGACAACCTACAAGAATTGTGATATATATTTTTTTAAGTGCAACACAACATCTGAATTTAGACAGCCTTAAATGGTACATGTCATGTACAGTTGCAAGAAAAAGTATGTGAACCCTTTGGGATTTCTTGGATTTCTGTATTAATTGGGCATAAAATGAGTTCTGATCTTCATCTTAGTCACAACAATAGACAAACATTCTGCTTAAACTAATATTGCACAAAAAATATGTTTTCATTGTTTTATTGAACACATGTAAACACTCAACAGCGCAGTGTGGAAAAAGTATGTGAACCTTTGGATTTAATAACTGGTTGACCCTTCTTTGGCGTCAATAACGTCAACCAAATGTTTCCTGCAGTTGAATATCAGACCTGCACATCATTCAGGAGGAATTTTAGACCATTCCTCTTGACAAAACTGTTTCAGCTCAGCAATATTCTTGGGATGTCTGGTGTGAATTACCTTCTTGAGGTCATGCCACACAATCACAATCTTGTTAAGGTCAGGACTCTGACTGGGCAACTCCAGAAGGCATATTTACTTCTGTTTAAGCCATTCTTCTGTTGATTTGCTTTTATGCTTTGGGTCGTTGTCCTTTTGCATCACCCATCCTCTGTTGAGCTTCAGTTAGCGGACAGATGGTCTTAAGTTTTCCTGCAAAATGTCTTGATACAATTGGTAATTCATTTTTTTGTTGATAACAGCAATCCGTCCAGGCCCTGAGGCAGCAAAGCAGCCCCAAATCATGACACCCCCTCCACCATGTATGAAGCTTATGCGTAAATTCAATATGGAAGACTCCTTGCAGGCTGGGTCCCTCATCACAACATCTAGGCCCCTGGCCATCCAGCTGCATCAACTCATCCAATCATCCCATAACCACACCTCCACCGCAGCCTCCGCCTATCAAAGCTGACGTCATCCAGCTGGAACAAATGCCAATCATCTCACTATAGGTGCCTCAGCCTATCAGCATCCCAGCCTCTCCTCCACCTGAAACCAATCAACGCAAGGATGTCATATTTAAGCCTCTCCTTTCCACTATTCATCCGCTCCAACCCAGCTGCGCACCCTCAACGCTGCTACCCACCCCCTCCCCAACACCACCTAGGCCATCGGGATGCTCCAACCTTCATCGGGCGGCACAGTGGCGCAGCGGTTAGCGCTTGCGCTTCACAGCAAGAAGGTCCCGGGTTCAATTACGGGGCCTTTCTCTGTAGAGTTTGCATGTTCTCCCCATGTCTGCGGTAGGTTTCCTCCGGGTACTCCGGTTTCCCCTACCACCAAAAAAAAACCATGTACAATAGGGCAGAATAAATCCACCACCAGTGTCCGGGCCCCGGGGGCGGAAGACACCCCAGAGCCCTTTTCAATAGCTCAATCTTCAGTCTCTTTATGCATGTCTCAGCCGGGGCTCGAGCGCCAAAGACTTCAATATCAAATAAAGCTTCTAATCTCTTTTGATTTCCGTTTGAGTCTATCCATGTTGAATTAACAGTTGGGATTAGGTTTTGATGTTGGTGTGCTGTGCCTTTTTTCTCCACGCATAGCGTTATGTGTTTCTTCCAAACAACTCAATTTTGGTTTTGTCTGTCCACAAAATATTTTGCCAGCAGTGCTGTGGAACATCCAGGTGCTCTTTTGCAAACTTCAAATGTGCAGCAATGTTTTTCTTTGACAGTGGCTTCCTCCGTGGTGTCCTCCCATAAACTCCATTCTTGTTTAATGTTTTACTTACTGTAGATTTTTCAACAAAAATGTTAGCATGTGCTAACATTTTTGTCTTTGTGTAAGGCTTTAGTTGACAATCTAGGATTCTTTTTAACCTCATTGAGCATTCTGCGCTGTGCTCTTACGGTCATCTTTACAGGATGACCACCCCGAGGGAGAGTAGCAACAGTGCTAAACTTTCTCCATTTGTAGATAATCTGTCTTATCGTAGACACGTGAACATCAAGGCTTTTAGAGACTCTTTTGTAACCCTTTCCAGCTTCATGTAACTCAACAATTCTTGATCCTCGGTATTTTGAGAACTCTTGTGTGCGAGCTATGGTTGACATCAAGCAATGCATCTTTACAGCTACTCAAAAGTGGTGTGTGATTTTATAGGGCAGGGCAGCTTTAGCCAACACCTGCAATCTCATTACATTGATTGGACTTCAGGTTGGGTGACACTTGGCTCCAATTAGTTCTTGGAGAAGTCATTAGCCTAGGGGTTCATACTTTTTCCACCCTGCACTGTGAATGATTACATGTTGTGTTCAATAAAACAATGAAAATATATATTTTTGTGCAGTATTATTTTAAGCAGAATGTGTTTGTCTATTGTTGTGACACATTTTATGCCCACTTTATACAAAAATATGAAATGCAGCGTGGGAATAATGCATTAATAAATGCGCTTTCAGTTTACAGTGTAGTTCAACTTCAGCACGGCCTGATACACTTTGAGAGCAGAACATATCTGAACAAGTTCACTGTTGGATTGTGGGCTTTAAAATGTACAGCAGTGGTCCCCAACCTTAGGGCCATTACCATTCGATACTGGGCCACAGAAAAAGATACTAAAAAAAAAAAAAAAGACTAACCCAGACCCAGACCCGAACAATTATTGGACACATGAGTCTGACCCAAATTGAGCCTGTGCCATTTTTTTTTTACACTTGATTTGGTTTGTGACAGAATCAGCGCAGTCTAGAGCTTCATGTGTTCAGTCTTCACCGACCGGTGTTTCTTCTTCGCATCATGCTGCAGCCTCATGCAGCATGATGCATGCCGTTATTAACGAGCGCTGTGCTGAAAATGAGCACTGTCCATGCCTCAGAAACGTGATCCAGCAGCAGCAGATAAAGGTTGGGGACCACTAATGTAGAGAAGAGTTTTTGGCTTGAACAATGACACGGTTGTATTCAGGAAGCTAAAAACTGTGTAAATGAAGTGCCATTCTACTCCGGATCTGTTTAAATGTAAAGATGTCAATTAGAACTTTTCTGCTGTAGTTTACTGACATAAATATGAGTAAAAATATATATTACAAGTTTTCTATCATTTTATGTTTTCATATAAAAATTAGACATTTTAAGGCAAAAATGCCCAAAATGCCCTCAATGGATTGAGACAGTTTTAAACTTATAGGTTTATTTAGTAGTTATATAGGCTGCAAACACTTTTAGAGAGGATTTTGGATATTTCATATTGGATATTTCAAAACTCTTCAAATTATTGTTATGCACAAAATTGGAAACCTTGAAGTTGGTAGAAGCTACTGAAATGCAGATATTGTTGCCACAATGTGAATGCATTTTGAAAAATTAGCTCTTGAAATTAATTACAATTTCCCATTTAAATCAATAGAAAAACATTGACTCAATGCAAGAAGTAAACATGTCATTGTGAAGACTAGATATTTTTGTTTAAAGTATATTAAAGTTTATATATTAAAAGCCCAACTGGCCGAAAACCTGATAATGCACAATATTACGTTTTGCCTGCCTTAAGGCTCAAATTTAACTCTGAGACATGTAAATAGGGACTTATTATTTTGCATTTCCTTAATTTTAACTTGAGGTTCTAGGAATAAATAGGAATAAATGGAAAAATATTCAGTTCAAACATTGTGAATCAGAATCAGAATTCGCTTTATTGCCATTGTCAGTGGAGTACACAAACTAGGAACATTTTGCGGTACATCTGTGCAACATAAAACGTGCATCTCCGCACCTTAGACTGACAAAAAGCGAGTGATGTACTGTGAATTTTACCTGCACCACTGCAAACTCCACCAGGGACAGGAAGCCGAACATGAGGCAGGTGATGAGCCAGATGTCAATGGCCTTCACGTATGACACTTTGGGCAACTCTGAGGCCAGCAGCATGCTCTCGCTGGACAGAGACAGGACTGAGAGGATCCCTGTGGACACATTCCAGAAGAGTACACACTGCTGTGTGGGGTCGTTTTGTGTGGAGGCAAAGGAAAATGAATCAATTCCTGAATTTAGGTGAGACACTGTTGGTGAATGTTTTTTTAAAATGTAGTGATATCAGTTTGAAACTTTTGTTGTAGATTACTGACATAAATATGAGACAACATGTATTGCGTTTTCTGTCATTTTATGTTTTTACATAAAAAAAAAAAAATTAAGCCTAAAAATGTCCAACACTGCGTTTTTGGCGACAAAATCTGAACAATGAATTGAACAAGGTGTACATTTATGGATTTGTTTTGAAGATATATTTATATATTATTATTTTTCAGAGAAGATTTTGAATATTTTGTTTAATTTTAAAATATTACTTGTATTAGTGGAAAAATCAGTATAAAATAAAACAAAATGTGCTTTTTAAATTCAAAACTCACAAATCAGATTAAATATTAAAAAATTCCTCTGAAAAATCTTCAAGTGAAAGTTGTCAAGTGCAAGTGTCAAGCTAGTAAAGTGGAGGTATTATCAAAACAATGTCTGAAAAAAACATTTTGAGAAAACGGTGACAATGTTCCATTTAAATCTATGGAGAAACATTGAATCAGTCCAATAATAAATTTTTTTTTGTTAATTTACTCTCTATGATAGTTATTGAATGATTGTTGAAAAGTTAGGAATGGACACAGCTAACGATTTTAAACGTACTGTATGTGCACCTGATTTTATTGTGCACAAGAAAACAAAAAAAGGACTCCGTTTTCTGGTCCTTAGGCAGAGCAACAGCACTAAATAAGAATATACTCCTAATTCGTTTTTGAATGCTTACTGATTTGTCTTTTTGAGTAATACAAACCCAGCGGCACTCGTGCGGCAGAGGCGTCCGGGGTGATCCAGAAGGACAGCCAGGACAGCACCACGATGAGCAGGGTCGGAGCATAAACCCCCATCATATAGTAACCCACCTGCCTGCGGAGCGTGAAGATCACCTCCACACACGTGTAGTATCCTGAGGAGCGCACAACAAAAAAAAAAAAACAACAATGTACGATCACAGCGTGTGGTAATGCAGCCCCTTATTCCAGAACTGTCTTCAATAATTCCATAACAATATTATTGCAATATTTGACTGAAGCAAGACCAAAAACAAGGCTACAATGGAGTTAAGTTTTCTATAATCAATCCTCAGGTAATAAAAATACCTATATAAAAAGTAGTTTTATTTAGCTTGTGTATGGTCTGCATCAGGGTAAAGCACACAAAGGCCCGGGGGCCAAATGCGGCCCATCAAGCCCCTCAATCCGGCCCGCAAAATATAATCAAGCCTGATATGCATTGACTAAACATGTGATTAATGTGTTTTCACTAATCTAAAAACAAAGTATGCATAACTACAGTTATGTTGTTGCTTGTTTGTAGGCACTTTGAGGCTCTTGTAGTGATGGTAATGCAATGTTTATAAAGTATGAATTTAAGACTGTATGCTACATCTCGGGTAACATCTCCGAGAGAGTTGATGACCAGAGATAACCCCCCCAACCTCCTCATGGAAACCTTTCACTCCTAGGGCAATGGTAGGTGTAAGCGAGCCCTTTGATCAGAACTCCTGCAAGAGCAGACAATGGAATTTCAGTGTGAAAAATGAGATCTCTCCCTAAGAACATTGGAAATTAACCACACTCTTGAAAGACTTGATTTCTGATATCAAGTTTGATTGTCTATGTTTATATGTTGATACCGTATATACAGTGATCCATGTGTATGTACTTTTTGTGATGTTAATGTTAGTTTAAATGGTTCTCCACTGTCTACTAACACTATAACCCAGGACACTCAGGGTGTTATCACTCCATTGGAGTATCAAACTCCTGCCAAGGGCAGGCCCCTCCCCCTCAGTAGCAGAAACACTCTTTGGAACAAAATGCAACTGAGACAGAATTCAGAGTGCAGTAACAGTTCAGAACTGAGAAACAAAAGAACTGAACAACATGAGCTGAACGAACTAAGAGGGAGACTCTCCTTACGAACTGCGCCCATCTTTAGACTTGACTGGAATGTTGGTACTGCTTCAAAAAGAAAATCTGCGTTTAACCATACAAATTCAACATCCAGATCTCAGCAGCTTTTGGACCTAAGCTGAGCCACTCTTGAGTGACTTTGGGCCTAAAGCAGCAGCTCGATCTTGCGGGCCGACTTCGGTACCCGATGCAGGCCTGGACCTGAACCAGTCCACAGGCTGTCACCTTGACGGGAAACCATCGCTGGATGCCGTGAGAAATCGCAAACACACAAAGTTGGCTCAGAACTCACAAACCTAGCAAAACCAGGTTAAAATATGCAAATGAAAATCCCATTCTGTTTAATTATTGCTGATCTGTACGCCAGGATTCAATGCCGTCTGTTTATTGATCCTTATCATGGAAAAAATCCACAAACCTCAATTTCTTTGGTAAAGTAATGATTATATCAGACTATTATTATATCTGACTATTATTATATCTATCTGACTATCTGATTGTGATTCTGATACCAGACTAAAGATCCCTGTGAATGGCTCAAGACCTCACAACCTTCAGGCATATTGGTATTATTTGGTCTTTTATTATTTAAAAATGTATGTGCAGGCACATATTATCGTATCATTGGACTGGCACTCTTCTTAACATTAACCTCTGATCTAACAATTGAACTTAAGGCTAATCGACCAACTTATAAATTAATTAATTGTATTAATTGATTAATAAAAATAAATATACTACACTCTTTTAGAATTGCACTTGTTTGAAACACCCCAAACTGCAACTGGTCCGTGCCTCCTGCCAAGTTCAAAAACCCAATGTGGCCCTTGCATCAAAAAGTTTGCCCTTACCTGCTCTACATGGATGTTCAAAATGTGGGTGAAGTGTTGGGGTTGTTGTAATTGGTGGAAATATTTATGTAGTAGCAACTGAAAGGGTATAAATGAGAATGTAACACTTATTTCCATTTTGGACTATCAAAAATACAAGGTAATAATACAAAATTATCCAAAAATCAATCTGGAATAAGCATAAAAATATGTTATTGCAAAAATCAACATATATATATCATCAAAAATCAATTACTGACATTTTGACACACAAGAACATCGTGTGGCAACAAAAACATTTGCAAACAAATGTACACATTACTACCACAACTGGGCACATTAAAATGATTGTTTTGATTTATTAATAATATAATGATATGCAATTGAGGTATATGCTTGGTGCAGTGGTAGTAGTAGTACTGACTTGTGCCCTGGTAGTATTTGGTGCAGTTGTGGTAGTACTGACCTGTGCCCTGGTAGTACTTGGTGCAGTTGCCATACTTGATGTCCTCCTGTTTGATGTCAAACTGGGGAAGGGAGATCTCGTCCATCTGCACAGGGTCTGACTGCCACATGAAGACCAGCTCCCGTGTGGTGTATCCGACTGGAACACAAACTCACAAGATCACAAGACTGACCCTTGTTTACAACGATCTGGTGTATGTCACGTGATGCACTTATGAAGAGTCATTATCATCACAACTTTGACATCAAGCAATAATATATGTTCCTAATTATAGTTGACAGTCATAGTTTAGTCAAACCTATCTTGCTCTCATAATAGACAGAAGAATATATGGCAACAAAACTCAGCTCAGGGACACAGCTTTGGTGCTGAGTTAATTTTGTTGCTGTATATACCTCTCTTTTACTGTCATTCACATTGTTAGCTGGGTTCTAATGAAAAAATAAGTAACTGTAGCCTGGAGTTGTTCCACCTTCTTGGATTGAAACTGCAGAATGCGCATGGAAACCAGGGCAACCGAGCCAATGCAAAAACTGTCTTGTCCATTTCTTATGGATTTTAACTTAATAAAACAAAGCAGCCCTATGTGTCTGTCTCCTCTGACTTTTCTTCATTCGCTCTTCTGTTCTTTCTCATTGTGAGCCAAAGGTCTGAAGCGAATGTGCTTTCAGTTACCGATGTGTGGCACTCACTTTGAAGTGCTCTATGGCAAAGGATCTCCATTTTCTCTTTAGGATGGATGCGTATATGATAGATAGCAGGCTATCTATCATTATTCAGTGTGAAGTTGTTGTTTAAAAGCGAGGTACTTACAGCTCTCTAGCTGCATCTTACACAGCTGTGTGTCCATGGGGAACAGGGTCAGGTCCAGAGGACAGGACAGTGTCACAGACAACCTAAAGGACACGTTCATCATGATTCGGATTTCAGCAGGTCTCAATCCCAGTGTGTAAAACTCACTGGACCTATTCCTTTGAACGAAGGAAGTTAAACTGAAGATGTGTGTCAGCTGAAGGGATGGGAGACCTACCTCATGCTGATGAGCACGTCTCCGTTCCTGAAAATGAACAAGAGGATGTTGTCTTGCGTGACGTCATGGAAGTTTGCATTCTTCTCATTGGCAAAGAACAGGTCAGGTTTCCACAGACATTGGAACATTTTTGGGTCCACTGTTAGAGCATCACTCTTGAAGTCTGTAGGCAGGCGCAGACGTGGATCATTCCAACGCTGACGAAGGAAGATGTTCAGTCTGTAGTCCTATAAAAATACTGCTTATTTATGTCTGCTTTACACATCTTCGATTGTATGGAGAGCAATGATACTCACCATGGTCTGTTCCTGGATAGAGCCAAAGCTGTTGATGAAGATATTGACTTTGGATTCCACTGGGATGCCTGCAGACAATGGAGACAGTCATGTGATGGTAACGCCTCTATCAGGACAAAAGGAGAGGTCGACCACAAAAGCACATCACTTATTTGTGGCCATCTAAACACAGTATATGTAGCACATACTCTTAAAACAACTTAACCTATGTTGCATTGAGCTGCATGGACACAATCACAAGTTTAGACTTACCATAACGTAATGGAGATTGCTCTAGCATTAATTAGGGCTTAGGGAACAGGTGCTGAGACTTTGGAAGTCCATTTATGTTTTGGTAAACTGGCTATTGCCAGAGAATCTGGAAACCCTAAATGCGAGGCTCATTTTGTTGGTGAGGTTCTTCTACTTCTATTGCTTGTTGTGATTGTCTGTACAGACTGAAATACATACACCATCTTCTGGAGGGACCAATGATATGGAGGTTACCTTGGAAGTTGGGCCTGATCCTGGGGTCATAGGTCACCATCAGACGGTTCAGGATGTTGGAGGTAGAGTTGGCTGGAACATGGGCCATGTCCTCAGGAGACAGCTGACTGTGACAATGAACAACAATATGAAATGATAAGTGGTTAAGGTAATTTTATGAGGCCTTAGACAAAAGGGCTTTCCACACTGTGAACAGGTCCCATGTTGGAAACACTGGGTGCCTCGGTGGGTGCAGCCTACAAACATCTTTCAAGAAAAGCCTATTGTAATGCCTTTTAAGTAAGTTATAAGTGAGTTATAAAAATCCCATAACAATCATAAAGATTAAAAGATTCATTATCACTGAAATCTGTTAAAAGTCCTTGGTTTATAGTTATGGGTCTCATTGGAGCAATTAGGAGATAAAGGTTTCTTGGAGGAGCAGGGGCTGACCTACAGCAGAAGGGGATTAACCTTGACTTTACAACTTGCCTCCTGGTTTCCACACTGGTTTGGTGCTACAACCCCAACGCACCACAAATGGTGACTTTGCGGAGCAGTGCCGGACCTACATTCAGACTGGCCTTGACCCTGTGTTTGGCAGACCAAGCAGAAGTGTGAACTAGAGGTAGAGAAGGTTTAGAGTGCATTTAAACCTGCCCCTTCACAGCAACTAACATCACAGCAACTAATAAGGGGGAAAAACCCACAAACCACATCTAGATTTAGCGTGACACAGCTCTAACCTGTTACATTAACGCTTCTGTCACTGCCAAGTGAAGTACCATTCACAACAACATGTCGACAAGAAATAGCTGTAGAAACTGGAAAACAAAAGAATGCTGGGCAGTGTACAACGTCCAAGCCAGTCTTGACACTTGTAGTCAAGGCTGAACTGGCCATCAGGTGAACCAGGAGTTGTCTTGGTGGGCCGGTCTGACAGTTAGCCATTGTTCCTCCGTGTTTACACAATATAAGTGACAGAAGTCTGTTCTTGCACCCGTAAGCAACAAGAGAAGCCTAGCTCTGTTCTGAAAGAAACTGCATCATGAGAGATATGACGAGCCCCTCGTCCTCTATCCGAGAATGTGCAGTTTGGAAGTAGCTAGTTAGCTTCTTTTTTCATTTACACACTGTGGGTTTGGGACTTCTATTCTCACTCTGCACCTCTGAAACCTTGAGATGACCTTTTACATTTGTGTTTTAATAATGTGTTTGTTTTTGTGAATTTTTTTCTTGTTTTTGTACTTGTTCTGCCCCTAGTGGGGTGTATTGTATTGGTTTGCACTTAGTTGTTCATATTGTCTTTTATTTTGAAGGCCAGACAGGCAAGAAAGGAAGTTTTGACTGGAAGTCGGCCTTCTTGTTTTCTTGTGTTTTGTAAATACAGGACTGTCTCAGAAAATTAGAATATTGTGATAAAGTTCTTTATTTTCTGTAATGCAATTGAAAAAACAAAAA
>JAADKR020005903.1:0-12858 GCA_011763505.2 Lythrypnus dalli | reverse complement strand
AGCTTCTGCGACAAGAAGCGAAACGTCCTCTACTCAACCAACCCTGTCCAGTTGAAGATTCAAGCTTTTTCTACAATAATAATAATACATTTTATTTGTTTGGCGCCTTTCAGGACACTCAAGGTCGCCTTACATACAGAAAATAAAACATTGAAACACAATAAGACTTTAAAATACAGTGCACATGATTAAAAACAGGTTCATATTAAAAGGACAGTGCAAGGACTATGATGGCAGTGAGTATGCATGTCTAAACAGATAAGTTTTGAGTTTGGATTTGAAGTGTGGGAGTGAGTCGGTGTTGCGGAGGTCAGGGGGGAGTGTTCCAGAGCTGGGGAGCAGAGCTCTACTCCCCATGGTGATGAGGCGGGCAGGAGGGACAGTGAGCTGGAGAGAGGAGGAGGAGTGGAGGGAGCCAGCAGGTGTGGCAACATGGATGAGGTCCGTCAGGTATGGAGGGGAGAGGTTATGGAGGCCTTTGAATGTGAGGAGCAGGATTTTGTATTGGATGCGATGAGTGATGGGGAGCCAGTGGAGTTGCTGTAGGACTGGTGTGATGTGGTTTATGGAGGAAGTGTGAGTTATGAGGCGTGCAGCGGAGTTTTGGACCAGTTGGAGTTTGTGGAGAATTTTTTGAGAGAGACCAAACAGGAGAGAGTTGCAGTAGTCAAGGCGGGAGGTGACGAGGCTGTGTACAAGGACGGCAGTGGAATGAGGGGTCAGAGAGAGACGAATATGGCGGATGTTACAGAGGTGGAAGTAAGCAGAGGCATGCTATTGATATGTGAGGTGAAGGAGAGGGTGCAATCGAGGATGACACCCAGACTCTACATGTGGGGAGGGGGAAATGGCAGAGCATCAATAGAAATGGAGATTTTTTTAAATTTTACTTAGAGTGGATTTGGTGCCCATGAGGAGAAGTTCTGTTTTATTGCTGTTAAGTTTGAGAAAGTTTAAGGTGAACCAGGATTTTATTTCATGCAGGCAGTTAGTCCGGGAGGAGGGTGGGAGTATGGAGATGGGTTTGCTGGAGATGTAGAGCTGGGTGTCATCCGTGTAGCATTGGAAATGAATGTGGTGTTTCCTGAAAATTTGACCAAGGGGGAGAAGGTGGGTTATGAAAAGCAGGGGACCAAGGACAGAACCCTGAGGAATACACTTGCATAAACAGATGTTATACATTACGTTACTTGTTCATCACATTTCAGTTTTATGTAGCAACAAGATGCAAGTCTGCAAGAAGCAGCAAAGAAACATTTTAAGGAGTTGTCAAAAAAAACATCTTCAGTTTTAATGATCTCAGATACATGGGTCTGCCGTGTGTCGTTCCCTAGTCGCACTCTTTTTCTCTAGGTAACGCTAACTCAGATCATGAACAAATCCACCTCATAGTAACATCTAAAACTCTGCTGAAGAGATGTAGCAATTGTTCAATACAGTGAAATGTACGGCGATAATGAGTGGAAGCTCCTCCTGCTCATCAATGAAATGATTTGTGCCTGACCCAACCCCCGATGGGAGGGTCGCGGACACAAGTTTGTTACAAGTGGTGAGAATAGTCTGCAGTTTACACAGCACGAGACACACGTGGACTTTGTGCTGTTGTGCTATAAACATAAATAAACTTCATGGTCCTGCACCCATTTCTGATTGGCTGCAGCCAAAGGCAGCGAGGCTCGATCATCCTGATGGAAGATGTTTATTACTCAAAAGGCAACACAATAAGCTGAGGCTTTTGCAGTTAGGTTTCCGCAGTACTTCAAACCTCATTTTCGATTCAATAAAGGTTAATCGTGCAGTCCTAATTCAAAGGTTGCTATAAGATGTGTTTGCAGCTCAGGAAGCAATTCCAGGATTGTGGTGAGAGAACAACATTGTAGCATGCTATAAAGAACTAAAAAGTTAATTTTGCATAACCCCTCCTTTAAAGTGTACGTATATAAATATTACATATTTGTAGTGTATTTGGTGGTACCGGTCTTGGATGGAGGAGCTGTGGAGGAAGTGCAGAGTCCAGGCCCAGACCTGAGGACTGTGGACATGAGCAACTCCACTGAACCAGCTGCAAAAAGAGTGCACTGTTTAAAAAGTAAAAAACACAGTGGCTCAACACAGATCGGTGGTAGAACTCACATTCCGACCAGGGGCAGACTCAGGGCTTTGGGGTCTAACTCCAACAGCAGCAGCAGCTTCCGGGTCTGATCCATCGTCACAAATCTGGAAACAAGAAGATCAACAAAAACAATGGCTTATATAAAATAAATTTCAAAAAGCAACAGGTCTGGTTTATTGCTGGTTTAGACCAGTTTTTACAAGTAGCAGAAACTCAAATGTCGAAGTCCTGCAGGTGAATAAGAAAGAAATAAACTTGGAGTTTGAACCTTTTGTTGCAGATAGACATAAATGTGATAAAAAGGTATTGCAAGTTTTCTGTCATTTAAAAAAAAACAAATCTAAATCATGGATAGAGTCAGGTTTAAATGTATTATTTCACTTCATGACATATGTATTAGTTACAAAGATTTGCTCAGAATGAATATGGATCTGGTTTCATTTTTAAAAAAACTAGTTTTAGGTTTATAGTCCTGTAAATCCATTTCTTTAAATATGTTAACGCCAAGAATGGAACCTTTGGAGACTGTAGGAGCTCCTAAAGTGAAATACAAGAGTGAAATGAAGACTTCATTTGGACAAAAAATGCCTAAAATTTGATAACATCTGCACACGTGCATGTACAGATGCACAAGTTTCAATGTTGGTCATTATCCTCCCCTCCATGTCCATCGTCTTATCAAGAAAAAAAAAGTTGTTTCCAACATGAATTAATGAAATATAGCACTGATGACGTTTTGCCTGTTGAGCGGGGATCCCAGTGCCGTGCTGATGCAGCCGGGGAAGAGTTGGAAACATGGCATTCTGTAACTTTATGCCGTGAGTGGTGTTGTGTTTCAGCGTGGAGCTTATATTATTGCCACTGGTGAAATTTTCCTCTTGTTTTGGACTAGGCTTGTCCAAAGTCTGGCCCGGGGGCCAAATCCGGCCCTCAGTGTGTTGTTGAATTGGCACACATTACCAGATATTGTAATTTATACGGCAACTTTCATAATTTTACACCATTTTAACCTCAAAAACTAGCATTTTATTATGTGAAACAGCTGGGAACATCAAAAGCCGATATAAAGGTTGGGACATGAGTCACATGTCTACTACATGCCTCTAGTTGAAATGTTCACTGCATTGAACAGCAAACTGTGGCCCTCTAAACCTCTTAACTATTTACCTGCCATCTATGGCATCATTATTCACGCATATGTGTAGCTCCACGCTATGGTGTCTTTTAAAAGAAAAAAAGCTGGGGTATCGATAAGAGGGATCTTTAATGAAGGAGGCAAACGGTTCTGACAGAACCAAACAGAACTAGCTCTACTTGTAGATTGAATCTCAATTTACAGCCCTAATATGAACATAATGTATAAAATAAAGAAAACATTAAATAAACATCTGTGTAAAATGCTTGTATATATTTTTGTCGAATTGCAAATGAAATATTGTTTATATAGTACTCACTGAACTGTGGGCCCTGCACCATGCACATAACCGAACCGAGAGATTCATATAAAAAAAATAAAACTGTAGTGGATTCGACAGCATGATCTCCCTGTGCCACAGTCTTACTTCCGCCATGATGTAAATAAACCCATATGCACTTTATTGTGAAATACCTGGCCAGTCACTTCTGTGTCTTGATAGAACCCTAATTTCTTTAATTTTAGCGCTGTTCGGTGGAAAGGTCGGATTCATGTTACAGACGGGCAGACGTCCTTGCCTTATTTGCGCCGGGAAAATGCAGAATGAAGCAGAGAAAGATACAGTGCAGCCAGGGCCATACTGCCACTGCCCGACGCAACACTTTTGCTTTCCATCTGACGAGGCTCTTTAATCAAAACCGCTCAGAGAGGACCGACTGTCAAGACTCACGTACAGGATATTGCAGTGTAAATGGTAAATGGTCTTATTTTTATATAGCACCTTTCTACCCGCTTTAGGCACTCAAAGCGCATTAACAAGGAACCAGTCATCAAGGCAAGGAGGGTGTCTTGCCCAAGGACACAATGGCAATGTGCACCTGCGGGATCAGAACCGCCGACCCTTTGGTCACAAGACGACCCGCGCTACTAACTGCGCCACTGTCGCTAGAAGGTAACAGTTGCAGACGCTGAGCTGCTGGCACGCAGTGGAGGGAGCTCCTTCGCACTGCTCCTCTCCCCTTGTTAACAAACTCAATTCACATAAAAAACTCAAATGCCTCTTTTGTCTCACTGTATGTACAGTGTTCCCTCGCCATATCACGCTTCACTTATCATGCCCTCAATGTTTTTTTTTAAAATTCTGTATTTATACAGTATTCAATCCACTAAACGGCATTTCTCACACAGAGAACAGAGAATTCACATGTTGAATTCATGTTAAAAATAGTCTAAATATCAATGTCTTTTCAACCCCGTATTAATGTTACAGTATAAAGACTGCCAGGAGGAATTCTAAAGCCTTAACATGGATTCAAATAGTGAAAAATTAAAAGATTGTTTTATCACGGATTTCGTTTATCACAGGGGTTTTCGGAACCGAACCCCAGCGATAAAGGAGGGACCACTGTATATCTTTTTCAATAATGAAATATTGTAAACTGTTAAAGACAGAAGTGCCACAAGCCTCTGGAGCGATGCAAATACAATTTAGACATTTAGCATTTAGTCGACTGATGAAAATTGCAGACGACTGCATCGACTCGTCGACTGAAGGAGTAAAATGGAGCATGGAGACATTTTGGAGTAATTTCTGACAAAATCACAAACTCGACAAAGTATCATAAAATAAACATTGTAACGAACGTTTGGTTTATTTTTTTACTCAGACATCAAAGTCAATGTTTTCACATACAGCGTCTCGCCTTAAAATTGTAGAACATTTGAAAAGCATTTAGTGTAACAGGCTCTGGCTGCAGCCCTTACCCTCTCTGCCGGCTGCTCGCCGTCAGCCTCACAGGGCTGGTTAGGCTCCGGAGCAAAGCAGTGGGGATCATGTGCACGGCTCGGACTGGCTCCGCCTGCACTCTCGTGGCCGGACACACGCAGGACCAGGATAGAGCGAAGTCCGCAGAGCTCAGAGCCTGAGTCCAGATCACGTGAAGTCTGAGTCTTAGGATCTGAGACAGGTCGAGGCCCTGACGACCAACCACC
Organism: Lythrypnus dalli; assembly: GCA_011763505.2. Taxonomy (NCBI): domain Eukaryota; kingdom Metazoa; phylum Chordata; class Actinopteri; order Gobiiformes; family Gobiidae; genus Lythrypnus; species Lythrypnus dalli. Next base: position 7,618 of record JAADKR020005903.1, on the reverse strand, counting down.
GAATGCTGCAATGTCTGAGGAAGACCACGTTTAATGCTTGTACAAAACCTTTAATGACGCAAACATAAATTTAATTTAAGACTTGAAAACAATGTACCAAAGGGAGGAACAAAGGGAAACGGGAAACTTTTGAGCAAAAAACTTGTGTGCACAATTTCAGCAAAAACAGCTAAATGTTTTACTTTAATTTGATGTGTTCATTTTTTTGTATCATAAAAAGTGTTCACGGTAAAAGGCGTTGAGTAATGGTAATACTACTTAAGAAAATCCGCTTTAATGCCAATCCAATTTTTTCTAATGACTTTAAGGTCTCAGTTTTGGCACACTTTATTTAATGACTTCTATTGCTTTTGAGTGCCATGTGTGTTTAAAACATGCATGCTGAAGTAACTCTGGAACTGCCAGGGAGTTGGTTGGTTCAGGGAGTAAAACCTGAACACCTAAACACAGCAGGTCATGAGATGTCATTGTAATGAAAACTACTCACCTAGTACAACTTTCAATACTAAACACTGATCAAATTCAACTATCTATTTTTCATGGTTCACATTCTGTTTTCACACCCCAAATATCTACTGATTGCTTTATATAGTGAATATTTTCAGTTTTTTTTCATTTTAAGGTTTTTACAGCCATTTTTTTATTTATTTCAAAACTGAAAATACTCGAGTACACTGTGGAACTTTTTAGGCAAAAAACAAAGAGGGGCCATCACCAGAGAAGATTATTTATCCTGGAGCATCATAAATGCCACTGTAATGGAATGTAAAGAAAGTAAAGACGCACTTTTCCATGCATCTGCACAGTGTAAATTTGTAAATAAGGAAATGGTTATTTTACTCGCATGCTTGCACTTTACTTCGTTCTTTGCACACACTTTCTTACAACCCGGCAGAGGGCAAGTTTCAGAGTAGTTCTCAAGGCATAGATATGCTAATTTTAATGTAATAAACAACCATTAGGTCACAGATAGGCAATCCATGGCAGGAGCCTGGCTCCTCCTCACAGAAGGAGTGAGGTTCTCCCTTTTATAGGAGATTTCTCTGCTGGCAAACCATTCTTTTTCCAAGAGCAAGGAAGAAGCTTCTGCGAGAAGAAGCGAAACGTCCTCTACTCAACCAACCCTGTCCAGTTGAGGATTCAAGTTTTTCTACAATTCTTCAATCTTATCTTATTTTATAACCACCCTTAGCCACTGGGTCACTAAAAGATAAAATAAGTACAAATACCAAGGGGTGTTTTTTGCCCAAAAAGTTCTATAATGTACCTTTAAACATTCAGTGATTGGATTTTAGGGACTAAAACATTCGATCACGTCAGACTACACTGGTGGAGAGAACCCATGGACGCCAAGCAGTCCATACCTTGACGGCCTGGTACAGCTCAGCCTCTGATTGGATGACGATGGCACTGGGGTCAGATGTGAAGACACAGGAAGCATAGGCGTCTCCAGGAAGTACGGCAGAGGGCATGCGGACGCCATTTTGTTCCCGGCCGGGATCGAAGCGGTCCAAGGTCACCGTTATGCCTTCATCTGGGAGACAGTTTAACAGTTTAGAGCTCTTCACACATTGGATTCTTATTATTGCTTTACCAGCTCCATATTCAGCCTTTTTCCAAATGTTCATGTTCCTGGGCATGCTTAAAATGTGCACAAGAACTGAACATTGCCCTCTTGTAACCTGTAAGGATTACAATTTGAATTTTGGCTTTGAGCTTTCTTATACTCCCCGTGCTGTTTTTGTACTTATGTCATTTGTATATTGCATTTGGATCAGATACAATCAAAATGTCAAATAAAATGCAGATATTCGAATTATGTGTATAGTGAGGTGTCTGTTTCGGACAACACACGTCTTCAAGTCAAAAGAAATGTGTTCATTGTTTGACTGTTTTTGATAACTACACAAGATTTATTTATTTTTCTTTAACTGCCTTATTGTAAAAAAAAAAAAAACCTAAAAAAAACCCAAAGAAATAGATTAAGATTTAAAAAAACATTGTGCAGTATGTGTTTACACAACATTCACAACATTCCAGCCATGCAATTAACAAACATTATCGGCCAAATAACAATTTATTTAACATTTTGTCATATTATCAATAATGCGTCCACAAATACCTGTGAATAAAACTCACTCTCTGTAATACAAGTGTGAGAGTCCAAAAACGCATCAGATAAAGATGAAAACAGTAACGCGCTAATAATTTCATTAATGACATATGAGAAAAATGCGCAAGAAGCTCTGAATCTGGGACACAGGGTTGTCCACATGGAAATGATGGAAAATGGTCCAGGCGTCATGCAGTTCCTTTCGTCAGAATTCGCTTTATTGCCATTGTCAGTGAGGAGTTCACAAACTAGGAACATTTTGCAGTACATCGGTGCAACATAAAACATGTAAAAAATCTCGAAAGTAAAAAAAAAAAACTCTATGACTAAGGGCATGCGGTAAAAAATAGACTAATGATAATAAAAGGATATACACTAAGGTAAAAAGGCCCCACATCTGCACTGTAAATTCTGCACCATAACATGTTTTTCAGGTGACTATCCAGCAGGACCGTGGCTCTGGGGTCTTTTGTGATGGACTTCAACTCCTTGGTCCTTCGTGATGGACTTCAGCTCCGGGGTCTGCAGTGATGGACTTCAGCTCCGGGTTCTGCAGTGATGGACTTCAGCTCTGGGGTCTTCAGTGATGACTTCAGCTTTGAATTCTTCAGTGGTGGACTTCAGCTCTGCAGTGTCCGGTTGTATCTGACCAGTCGGGTCACCCTTACAGCCCCTTGAGACAACGCGTGTTGTGAAATCGGGCTATACAAAACTAACTTGATGACCCAGACAGTTGCAAACATCTCCATCATAACCCAGACAGGTGCAAACATCTGCATCATAACCCAGACAGGTGCAAACATCTGCACCATAACTCAAACTTGTCTTAACATGGAAGCAGCTATAGCACATTTTGAGCAGCTTCAACACAGGGAAGTCCTGGGACTTTCTGTCCGGCCACTCTGCACAGGCTGAGGTTCTAAACACAGGGAAAACTACTGGAAGGAGCCGCCTTGTAGGCACCGCGTCAGTGTGACTGAACCCACATGGGTTTAAATATAATCTAATTGAATTGATTAACCCTAAAGTTCTTAACGCACATTTACAAAAGTAAATGTACCTGCAGGCCACCAGTCTCTGGGAAAATTAGAAAGAAAGAAATGTCCTTTTGTATTTCCAGTGCGACGATGGTGCATTCAGCTGCGTTTAGTAAAATAGCATAAAGGCATACGACCTTAACTTTTCTGATCGAAATATTAAACTTTTTATACCATTTGGACCCGCTTCAAAATTTTCTGTTATGTTAGTCACTGACTTAGGTTCAATAGCGGTTTAATTTTATTCTGCAGAGTTTCTTTTTTGCCGGACATTTTGACCGATGGCTATTAAAATGATTGGTAATTTGCGCTTCAAAGCGGCTAACGGAAACTCTGGTGTGAAGTGCCAGTGGTATTGCTCATAAACATTTCTGTTAAGGACAACACAATTCAATATCCAATGGTGTTTGTGTAGGCTCTCAGTGGTCCAGGTAGTGTTCATTGTAGAAAAAAACTTAAATCTTCAACTGGACAGTGTTGGTTGAGTAGAGGACTTTTCGCTTCTTCTCGCAGAAGCTTCTTCCTTGGAAAAAGAATGGTTTGCCCTCAGAGAAATACCCTTATAAAGGGGAGAACCTGACTCCTCCTGTGAGGAGGAGCCAGGCTATTGCCATAGATTGCATATCTGTGACCTAATGGCTGTTTGTTACATTAAAATTAGCATATCTATGCCCTGAGAACTACTCTGAAACTTGCCCTCTAACAGGCCGTTAACTCAAACAAAAGGCTTTTTGACAAAGTATGAAGAACAAACTCTTGCCAGCGTCCTGGTGGTGAAGCCAGATGAAGAGAAAATGCTGGGAAAGAAACAACAAACCTAATTTACTGGACTTGTGGATGAAGAGCATGTCAGCAACACGTATGTGTTGAACTCACAGGGTCAAAGACCTTGAACAACAACAAAATGAAGAAACCCCTTTCAATGAGGAAGATGAAGATCTGCCTCCAGCTGATATAGCAGGAGTATCGAGAGCAGCAAACTATCCTCTGCGGATGGGAGTCAATCAGAAGCCTGTTTATCAGCCGTTTGTTCTGAAGGATATTGATGGATTGATGATAAAGCTGCCGAAGTTGACTCAAGGTGCATCAGCCTTTCTCAGAGCTCTCACAACACACACAGCTGGAGAAACTTTGTGTTGGGGAGACATCTCAGCAGTGCTGATCAGAGCAACTGACGAGATCACAACAGATAAGATAGGTGATGAACTGAGCAGAAAACTCCAGACTGTGGTCAGAGCCAATATGCCATATGACACACTGAAGGCTGAAATTCAGGATGTGTTTAACGATATGTATCCCAGGCGTATTACAGTGAATGTTGTGAATCTCTACAAAAAGACAGAAGAAGACTTCGATGCTCCCGGTCAACATAATGTGTCTCAATACAGAGAAGACAAACAGAAGAACAGTGAGAACAAACATACCTTGGAAATGACTGCTCTGAAGCTGAAAGTAAAGAAACTTCAATAGGAGCAGGAAAACAATAAGAACAACAAAAATAAACATGCAGCCATAATGGCAGTTGCATCTGCGAGTCCCGATGCATCCCAGCAACCTGTACCAATACAATTGGCTGCCCCAACTCAAGGAGCCCTGGAAGGAGGAAGATTTACTCCAGTTACAACCTTCTAACAACAATAACAGGGGCTGAGGAAGAGGAGGAAGCAATTTCCGGAGAGCAGGCCAAAGAAACCAGTATGTGCAACCAAACCAGTGCAGAAATTGTTTTGGTTATGGACACTGGGCAAAGAACGGTCCACAAGGATCAAGACAAGGGGGCCATCAGCACCCATGCAGGGGGTGCCAATGCAACAGCAACCAATGCAGATGCAGGCACAGCCAATGCTTGTACAGCAAGTTCGATTTAGTCTGGGGAAGAGGCCGGTCTTTAGCCGTTAGCTCGTCGTCTTCCTCTCCAGACCACTTCTCAGAGAGAAATTAAATGCAGCGGGAGGAGCGGTATAGTCGTGCCCAGGCTAAAAGTGCAGTACAGCTGCATCAAAGCAATGCTGCATAAAAAAAAAATCTAAATACATTCCTTAAACTGTCCAACTCCATCCATCCATCCATCCATCCATCTTCTTCCGCTTAGTCCATTGCTTGGTCGCGGGGGCATCGTCCATTACACATTGCACCAGCCCCTTGGTGGGTCCACGGGAGGACGGCCTCACAACGCTGGTGACGCAGTTGGCCTGGTTGATTTAATAACAAAGGGGCTCCCATTCACACTCTCATTCATACACTGCTGCACGCAAGCACAATGAGGGTGAAGTGTCTTGCCCAAGGACACAACGACAGTGTTTGAACCCCAACCCTCCAGTTACAAGCCAACCCACTCTCCCTTCAGCGCCACTGTCGCCCCTAAAACTGTTTATCTGTTAATTTGCTTTAATATGCTATTTATTTATATCATCATTAAAATAAGATGAAAAAAAAATATCCTTTCCCAAATCTGGAGCTACCCTGTATAGTAGGTTTAATCAAATAATCCATGTAGTTGCACTTTAAGTATCATGCTATTCTCATTCCATTACTTTCTCATGACTGCGCTTTAACTTAAAATACTTATGTTTTGTACAAGAGAAGAACAGGCTTGTGTGGCAATCATACCCGAGTCCACAGCCACAGATCCGATGAAGAAATAGTGGAGCGCGGTCCTGGAGCTGTGTCGAATGTGACGCTGAGCCAAACGCAAGGCCTTCTCCGTCAGCTGCACACGAGGAGGTCTGAGGAGAAACCAGGTCAGGGTCAAACAATTATTTAGAGATATGAATTTGAACCTTTTATTATAAATGAGAACAAATTTATTGTAATGTAAAGCTTTCTGTCATTTCATGTTTTTATATAAAAATTAGGCATTTAATGCATACAAACGCCTATTTTCAACTGCGAAATCTAAATAATGGATGGAGCAAAGTTTAAATTGATGGTTTTATTTTCTTGGTATATTGCATACACAAGTATTTTTATTAAGCCAAGTATGAGTGAAAAAATACCTTTAAAAATGTATTTCACCTTGTTTTTTAGGGTTTAAGGCTCAATAAATCAGGATAGGATTGAATATTAAAAAATCCCTCTCAACATACCTTGGAAATATTGTTAAGACCAAGACTGGAAAGTTTGGAGCATGTAGGAGCCACCAAAGTGGAGATGTTGATGACAGAGTGGAATAAAAACCTCATTTTGAGAAAATGGGCTTTGACCATCATTTGGACTACATATTCATGCCCAATGTCTGGCGTATGACACGACATGGAGGCAAATCATGTCAATATTGGTGAAGGGCATCACGAGTGAAAAAGGCCCTCATGAGTTCTACCTGTGAGCGCAGGAATGGAGCAACAACTTCTCTCCGGTCGCAGTGCCGTCCCAAAGCGCACATCGGGATTTTGGAAAAGTCAGGGTCGGCAGGGAGTTTGTCATCGGCCTGATCGACGAGACAGAAATGGCGACAAATTATACTTTTTTATCACAGATTACCATAAAACAATATTAAAACAAGATTATAAACTAGTGTCCATCTAGAAATTAGGCTTTAGCTGACACTCAACTGTACTGAAAAACACTTTTGTAATGGAATGATCTTTTTGTGGTGCTCTTTTTAACAACTCTATTTAGCGCTTTTCAATACAATGTTTAATGCATTGTGTTCCCCATAAATGGGACAGAATATAGTCAAGCCCATTTGTTTAAAATATTATCTGCTGAATGAAATGGAGTGCCAGACATTACTCTTTGCTTAGATTAGCCTAAACCTATAAAACAGGAGGATACCAACAATTAAAAAGAATAGTTTGAAGAGATAAAGAGTTAAATTTGTAGTTGAAGTACTCCCATCGCCCCAGTAGTAGTAGTTGAAGTAGTAAGAGTTGTAGTAGAATTAGTTATTGCTGAATTATAATATTAGGAGCAGTAGAAGTAAATATAAAGTTCCTGAGAGTAGAAATTTGAGTTTTAGCAGCTGGGTAATTCTGTGTCAATTCATTAAATTTCTAAAAATCTTCCCACCTAACCAACACAAAATTCCTGGGAAAAAAAATCTAGTAAAAAGACACACTCGTTAATAAGGAAAATTCAAAATGCTGTCAACTGTCAATAGTTTTATCATGAAAAATCATTGAATGAAGGGTAATTCAGACTTTTTTTTTGGCATCATGCTCTGAAAAGCCCATTGTAGCATTAGCAATATCTGGAAAACTATCTCACCTGAAGCCTTCAAATGTTCGACCGAGTACAGTGGGGTGTGAAAGTTTAGGCAACCATTTTAATTTTCATGATTTTCCTTTATAAATCATTGGTTCTTAGGATAAAAAAATCAGTTAAATAGATCACATAGGAGATGAAAACAGTGATATTTGAGAAGTGAAACGAAGTTTATAGGACTTACAGAGAGTGTACAATAATTGTTTAAACAAAATTAGGGAGGGGCATAAATGTAGGCAACACAACAAAAAAATAAACTCAACAT
>JAADKR020005634.1:0-12860 GCA_011763505.2 Lythrypnus dalli | reverse complement strand
AAACAAGCCGTGTTGACCTCTTACTAAAAACCCCGCCATTAGACGGCACTCTGGGCATGGCATTTAGAAGAGCCAAATGGCGTGCTTCGGGGAGTTCTAGTGTTAAAGAACTCTGGTGTAAACCCGTCAGGTCCAGGAGCTTTTTTTGATGGTAAAGTGGCAATAACTGACAAGATTTCTGATTGTCAGATAATTTAGGTAAATACAAGTTAGTTAGGAATGTTTACATTTCTTCCTTCTTTGCATTGGATTCAGATTTATAGAGATCATAAAAGTTTTTGAAAATGTTATTTATATCCTTTTGGCTAGTGTTTAGCACCCCCTCACTATCATGTATGGCAGAAATGACACTTTCTGCTTCTTGCTGCTTGATATAATTAGCAAATAGAGGGCCAGCCTTTTCTCCTTCCTCAAAGTATCGCTGTCTTGCTCTGTAGAGTGAAAATTATATTTTCTGAGACAGCTATATGTTGTATTTATACTTAAGCTGTAAGAGTTTATGGACAATATCATTGGACAATTTCACTTTGTTTTCACTATCACCTGTTTTTGACAAGGCTGGTCCGAGTTCATCACCACACGCTCCACTCGCGCTTTGCAGTCATTAGATCCAAGGAGAAGGGGGAGAGGAAGAAGGGAGAGAAGAAGGGGAGGAGAGAGGAGACCCGACACGGGAAAGACCCCATGCGCCACTCCTCCTGGTCAGAGCGCGTCATAACGCACGGCGGAGATTTTCCCACATCGCAGCCCCTGAGCCAGCAGGTGCAGTCCCTCCACACTCAGCATGAGTTCCACACACCAGGGCGCTACAACACACTACCTTTAGGGAGCAGCTAGAATTTGACTAAGTAATGATTACCCACGCCGTACCCAAAAACGCGTATGCCTAAACCGCAGTTCAGACTTGCGCAGACACAGACGCCTTGTGCAGCTGAATTGTTTCCATTTTTGGATACCAGGCTGCGCTAATGCAGCAGCTCAGTCTCAGGACCCGGCAACTTAACGTCAGAGAGGTTAGACAGGGGCAAAAGTCGCTCCTAAAGTAGGGTCGGACCAAGCCGTGATTGGTTGCCCAGCGATTGCGCGTGCCACTACACTTGTATGTAATGTGTGCAATTTGCAACCGAGACTATTTCACGGGATATTATATTTCAAGCTTCTTATCCATAATCGAATTAAACCTCAAAGATGAACGCCCAGTGGAATGTTTCTTCTCGGGCGCACAGAAAAAAACAAGTAACGCCTATTCCAAATGAACCTGTCTGTGATCCACTTGCTGATAAAGCCGTAAGACACACTGAACGGCCACACCGATGAATACATCCACTGTTTATAAGAAAATGTCTATCCCTTGTGAATTGTTACTAGGACCAATGTGTGTTTATGATTGTTACAATAGTTACTTTCTTAGATACGGAAGATGGTAAGAAAGAAAGAAAAAAAAAAACACACACACACAAACTTACAGTCTGGTCCAAAGCCATCTTTGTTCCTCTTCATTTCACAATTCACATTGAAATCAAATTCTTCATCTTACGATTCAGGTCATAGATATGAAGCAATTATAAGGAATCACTAAAATCCTGAGCCGTTTTCCTGTGGTCTTCCCACTGTAGATCTATCTTCTCCCGGGCCGCCTGTTGGATTCTTTGTACGTCTTTATAGCACGAGAACTTGGCAATGATGGTCCGTGAGGGTCTGCCATCTTTCCGAAACGCTGGGGTGCGGTGAGCCCTCTCAATAGTGAGCCCTCTTGGGAATGGAGTGGCCAGCAGGTCTGGAGTTGTTTCTGCAAAAAATCCACTACCTTTCAGCGCTCACAGTTCTCCGGAAAACCATGGAACCTCAGGTTGTTTCAACTCCCTCTGGCCTCTGACTCATCCACCTGTTTGCACAGCAGGTCCATTAGTGATGTGAGGGCCACAGAGTCTGATTTAGCCTTGTTCGCAGCGTCCTCCAAATATACAGTCCGGGCCTCTGCGTGACTCAATCACCCTGAAATCGCAGAGCTTCTGTTCAATCGTTGCTATGGACTTTTGAATATCTTTTAGGGATTATTTGTGTTCTGTCTCCATTCTTTTTAGTAAAGCATGCATGCTAGCCACCTCTGCGGTTAAAGGGTGGTCCGCAGCTGGCACCACGCTGCTGCCATTAGCATTGTTAGCTGCCTCGAGTTGCTCACCGTGTTTGCGTCTTTTTTGCTTTCTGGCCTGGCATTTTCGTGCCTTTTCCGTGTATCTTCAGCTTGCGCCAGTTAATGTTAATAAATCATCAGTGGTTATATTTATTTTAAGTAATTTTACTTGGTGGGGCCGAGAACCTTTTGTCAATGCGGCCATCTTCAGGAGGGTCATGTGAATTACTTATTTATTATAATTATTTCTTTTTTGATTCAAGTGCTAAATTGATATACAAAACAGTGATATACAAATCCTACACACCAATTCATCATAGACATCCATTACAGACACACCCACAGTTTCATATATTCAAGACAGGACTATGCCATTCATTGTTTAGAACTGCTTTACTCCTTGTTTAGTCCTGATTTAGATTTTGTTTAGATGTGTTTTAGTTCTTATTTAGAACTGCTTTAGTCATTGTTTAGAACTACTTTATTCCTTGTTTAGTCCTATTTTACTCCTTGTTTAATCCTGTTTTTAGTCCTTGTTTAGTCCTGCTTTACTCCTTGTTTAGTCCTGCTTCAGGCCCTAGTCTTGCACGAGTCTTACTTTACCTTCAACACTTAAGTAGTAAAACTGTTTCAGTCCTTGTTTCATCCTGATTTAGTTTCTGTGCAGAACTGCTTTAGCTTTTTGTTTAGTCGTGCTTTATTCCTTGTTTATCCTATTTTTAGTCCTTGATTAGTCCTGCTTTTGTCCTGGTTTACTTTTTACTTCTGCCGATGTAGCATTACGTCAGCGACACTCAAGTACACAGCTCTGTGAAGAATACTCGAGTACATGTGACAACAAAAGCTGAGTGTCTCTGCTGCAACTCCAGGGCCGTTGTTGGACACGGTGTTCCAGCTTCTGCCTGATTGGCTGCGTTGACATTTTGAGAGGGGACACTTGCACAAGGGCACGACTGTGCTTCCCCATCCACAAACATCGAACCGATTCAAGTCCTGAACGACCGTCCTGGCTTTTTCATCCGATCGCGTCAGCAAGCGGTGCGGCGCCTGGCTTTGCCTGCTTTCTGCACACGTTTCATTTGCTTGTTCGTATTGTGCCGATCGTCAGGACAGTTATGTAAAAGCGGGAGACATTACTTTGAGCACCCTTGAACTGGGAGAGTGTACATGGAATAGACATTTTGCACAGGAGCAAGTCTTTATGGTTAATAAATAAGCCATATCACTACAGAATTGCATAATTTATAACAATATGGTGCTTATTGAGGGAATTCCTGCTCATTCATAAAATAATTTCAACCCAAATTCCAATGAAGTTGGGATAGGGTAAAATGGAAATAAAAGCAGAATGCAATGATTTGCAAATCCAACTGAATACAAAAGAAAGACAAGATATTTAATGTTCAACCTGATAAACTTTATTGTTTTTTTGCCAGTATTGTCTCATTTTGAAATGGATGCCTGCAACACGTTTCAAAAAGCAGGATAGAGATATGTTTACTTTTGTGTTACATCACGTTTCCTTCCAACAACACTAAATAAGCAATTGAACTGAGGACACTAATTGTTGAAGCGTTGGAGGTGAATAATTTCCCTTCACGTAAAGCGACTTTGAGCATCTGGAAAAGCAATTGTCAAACATTCCAGGGTCTTCGTTTTCGTATTTTGCTTCTTATTGTGCCACACATTTCCAATGGGGACAGGTCTGGACTACAGAAGGCCAGTCTAGTATTGTGGTCTTTTTCTACAAAGCCACACTGTTGGACACCCGCACAAAGTGGCTTGGCATTGTATTGTTTTTTTAATTGCATTACAGAAAATAAAGAACTTTATGACAATATTCAAATTTTCTGAGACAGTCCTGTATATGGAGGATTTGTATCGTAGGTTTGTAAAGATCTGTCCGAGGTGAGTTATGCCATTTTCTGCCAGTTTGACAAAATTTAGAGGTTTATTATTGCTTGTGAATTCAGGATTTTTCCAAGTAGGTGTATGTTTAGTTGGAGGTGGAAGTGTTTGATATTTGATGGAATTTCCACCAGGCTGTCAGAGCTGTAACTTATGTTGGTGCTTTGAGGAGGGCATTTTTCTTTATTGGCTGATTTAGAAATGGTAGGTCGGAGATTTTGTTATTGCATATTGTTTGTTCAGGATCTATCCAGGTTTGGTCTGATGAGGTTGGGTGTATCCATTTGGGAATAACCTGTAGGTGATTGGCAAGTGTGTAGTTATAGAAGTTTGGTGCATTGAGGCCACCTTGCAATTTTGTTTTTTGTAGTGTTGAAAGTTTGATTATTGAGGGATTTCCCAGTTCTCCCAGTAAAATGTATTGATGGCTTTAACAAGGGATTTGAACCAGGCAGGGGTTGGTTGAACTGGGGTAATTGAAAACAGGTAGTTGACTTTATGGAGGGACGAGGACAAATAGGAGGGAGCACATTACTTCTGTGCACAAGTCTCTCCACTGGCTTCATGTTGAGTTTAGAATGAAATTCAAAATCCTTCTTCTCACTTATAAGGTCATAAAGGACACAGGTACAATCTATCTTCAAGACAATTTAGTGCCATATCAGCCTAACAGACCTTTATGCTCTCAAAATGCATGGCTTTTGGTGATTCCTCGATTCTGTAAAAGCACAATTGGCGGTAGAGCCTTTAGCTACCAAGCTCCGGTTTTGTGAAATCAACTTCCAGCTCATGTTAAAGAAGCAGACACACTTTCACTGGACACTGAGCCCTGTCCGCTTGTTCTTCTTACTTTATAATCTATGTCTTGAAATTGTTGCACTATTGCATTTGATTTATGGTCTGTTCATTGCTATTCACATGATGTCCCCTGTCTCCTGTCCCACTTCCCCAGTGGAGTGGGACATGTTTTTCAGGTGACTATCCAGTCGGACCGTGGCTCTGGGGTCTTTCGTGATGGACTTCAACTCCGGGGTCTCCAGTGATGACTTCAGCTCCGCAGTGTCCGGTTGAACCTGACCAGCCGGGTCACCCTTACAGCCCCTTGAGGCAATGTGTGTTGTGATATCGGGCCATACAAAACTAACTTGATTGATTGATTGATTAATTGTATTGATTGTACAGGCAGTATTGAGGATTTATCCCAATTAACGTGTTTTGAGAATCTTTAAAAGGATTCTATGAGGTTTACGGTGTGATGTAGTGATGAAAGTGGGTCTTGTAAGAAAATAATTTCATCATCTGCATAGATGGAGACTTTATAACTTACTTTTTGCTTTTATGCACTACATTTTGAAATAAAATTAAAAACATTTTGAAACGTGGTTTGAACAGAGTAATTTTTACAGTGTCCTGGCTTAGTTCTGGTTTTGATAGATAGAAACTTTATTAATCCCAAAGGAAATTCAGTGGGAGTCTAAAGCTCAAATACTTACATTATAGTACACATGCAAAGTCAATAGAGTCAGTTCAGCTCCTCCCTGATGTGGCTGCATTATACATCCTGATGGCATGAGGGACACCTTTTTGTCTCTCAGTGGAGCACCTCAGTAAGAGAAATCTGGAGCTCACATAGCTTCTCTAACGTGAGAATACCGAGTTCAGAGGGTGATTCTGTTTGCCCAGGATTGCCCTGATCTTTGACAGAGTTTAGGCCCAGTTCAATTACAGAGTCCAGGCCCAGTTCGACAGCAGAGTCCAGGCTCAGTCCAATCACAGAGTCCAGATCCAGGCCAACCACAGAATCCGCCTTCTTTAAGAGCTAGCTCAGACTATGTACTGCATGTCCCTTTTCTTGGCCCTGTCCCCCAGCACACAGCAGCATGAAAAAGGACACTGAACCCGCAGCGAACTTAAATAAATAGCATCCATGTTGGCAGCCCAGCTCAGCCTGTTGTCCAGCTGCAGTCTCGGTTACATGTAGGTGGACACCACCTCCACCTCTGATCCTTCAACAGGCCTCTGTAATCCCCATCCTCTTCTTTACACTTTACAATCATCATGGTTTGTTTCTACCTAGTCCCCTTTGACACGTGTGTGTCTGGTCGGAGGTAAGTCACTAGTTTAGTGTGACACAAGAGGAGATCTCCGTGCAGAAAGGAAATGTGGGCCCGGGACTCTAAATGAAGTGATTAGCAGCAGCTAACTCAAAGCTATCTGAAAAATAAATCCTTTCTGGAGGCGGCTTTATGAACACTAATATTTTCACTTCTTGTGCACAATCTACTACACACCTGAACCACACTGAGAAAGTCAACAAAAGCATGTGGATTAGCGTGGTCAGCGTCACAGCGTGCATGCAATCAGCTGACATGCAGGGACCCAAATCGTGTGCCTCTCCGATTGGGAAATCGCGTTTAGTAATACAGCAATAAAATCACAAGTAATAGTTCAGCCCCAGACAAGTGTCCTCCCAGCTAAATGCTACATTATATTCAGTTTGTTTCTGCTTTTTACTGGAGATGCACATCCAGTGGCCACTAAACATCATCTTATAATATGTAAAAGAGAGAAAGCGCAGAAATGATCAAAAATGCCATAAAATAGACATATTATACCTCACTATACTTTAATAAAGGAACTGACTTCACCATTCATGTGTATGGAGCCAGAACGCTCAATGCAAACAAGTCCTGCAGCCATTGGCTACAAAGTGTATGCATTTGCACCTGGACCTCATCGCAGCCTTTGACACAACTGACAACAACATAGAATGTGAGGTTGGCATCAGAGGAACAGCCATTTGCTGGTTTAAATCATATTTATCAGTTTGAGATCAGTTTGTTAGTGTAAACCAAGACTCGTCAACGCGTTCCAAAGTGTGCAAAAGAGTGCCTCAAAGATCTGTGCTCGGGCCAATTTTATTTATGCTTTATATGCTACTGTTAGGTAGGTAACATCATCAGAAAACATAGCATTAATTTTCATTGTTATGCAGATGATACACAGCTGTACTTATCATTTAAACCGCGTCAGACGATCAAATAGACACAAATATTTTTGTCATGTTATTCGAGAACGTTGCGACCTGTAAATCGGTAATCAGCTAGTTTTCCTTGTTTCCTTCACTCACCATTAGGGGGCTTGATGGTGCTGTCTCATTGCATTAAACTGCTGCATGAGACAAGCAACCAAAATCACTCTTGTGATTCTTTCTCTCCTATCTCAGGGATGTAACAACAGCACGAGTTCAAGCGACCAATTAGGAGCGTGTGAAGTGAGTTTATGTGGTTAGTGTGAAAGGGGCTTTAGTGCGTGCATAAAAGACATTAAGAATCAGATGACCGTGGCAGTCAGGTAGAGACTCTCTACCTGAGCAAATTATCACCCTTGACAATGTTTGTGTAGCCTCCCATTCTGTTGTCAAATATCTTGGAGATCTATTTGACCAAGATCTCTCTTTAAAAGCACATATAAACCAGGCCTGTAAAACAACATTTTATCACTTGCATTACATTGCTAAAATAAGAAACATCTTGCCCTGAAGTGATGCAGAAAAGCTTATTCATGCATTTGTTTTGTCAAGGTTGGATTACTGCAACTCCCTGCTAGCTGTGTGGCCAAAAGTTCTTTTAAGAAGCTTTCAACTTGTTCAAAATTCAGCGGCCTGATTATTAACAAGGACTGATAAAAGGAAACACATTACTCTTGTGCTCACGTTTCTATATTGGCTTTCTGACGAGTTTTGAAAAAAAAACAAATTAAAATCCTTCTCCATACATTTAAGGTCATAAAGGGCATGGCTCCAATCCATCTTCGAGATGCTTTAGTGCCACATCAGCGTAACAGAGCTTGTCGCTGTCAAAATACAGAGCTTTTGGTGACACCTCAAGTCTGTAAAAGTACAATAGGAAGTAAAGCAGATACAGTTTCTACATTCAAGACTAGGCTTAAAACTTTCCTTTTCAAATTTGCCTATTGCTGTGTTGAGACCAAATGTGTCTTAAGCCACAGGTGCAGATGATTTCTATATAATCTGTATGTGCGATCGATCGGAAGTGAATCCTATGAGTGAACGGCACAATTGCAGCATTGCAAGCAACAAACACAAGGGGAAGTATGGTGCCCTGAGCCCTGTCCTCTTGTTCTTCTTAATTAAAAACTTAAATTTAAATTGTTGCAGTATTTCATATATGTACCTTTAGTTTGTTTATTGCAATTCACATGGTGTCCCCTGCCCCACTCACCTTTGGGGAGTGGCATCTGTTTCTGCTGCCGGTGTTCCAGTGATAACTGACCAACCAGACATCAGCTCCACAGTCTTCAGCCACTTCTTCAAATGGACTGTAATTAGCCTCTCCATCCATGTATGTAGAAATCTCCTGTCTGTGGTTCTCCCTGAGGTTTATTTTTTTCTCCCACTGGGTTTTGGATAAAACATTTGACATTTCTCTGTATTTGACCTGCATTTGTATTCCTCATGTATTTTGTTTTCTCTGTTTCAGTCTTTGAGGCAACATTTGTGGTATTTATCAAATAAATTTGATTGATTATTTATTTTATTTTATTCGTTTATTTGAACAGGCACAATGCACACCAATCAACATTTCTGTAAATGCGCCAGTTTTAGCTATGAAGCTAGTTTTCAACTGCAGTCCCTGGGCAAGATGTAAAATGCCAGCATCAACAAAATACAGTAGCAATAGCAATGACAATGACAATAATAAAATAATTACAATAATAAAATAGTAAAACAATACAATAGTATAAGCTAGGGTACAAAAAACACTAAACACCATTATCAACACCATAAATACATACACTACCGGCAGAAACACATTGGCAGCAGCAAAAGAATAAAACCATTAAATGTGTTCACAGGTTTGATTAATGAAGATCAGGTTGTTATCTTAAGTTCGGTGGCTGGACTACACCTCACGCACGTCCCTTCCGGCACCTGCCCTATAAACAGGGAGACCCCTTCTCTAACCAGTTTACGTGCGGAACGTCAGTTTATGTGCACGCCTCGTTCACGTGCGCGCTCTCGTCTACACACTCGACGCTCAGTCCGGCTCCACACGCAGCACCCATGACTCGGCATTATACGGTAATAGTATACGGAAATCTTTCCACTTACCTCGCGCTATATCTGTCGGTAGTCAGTTGGTTTGCCCGGTCCCTTGTACTTCACGGCACATTCACCTGCAGCGGGCCCCGCCCCGAGTCTCATCAGTGCGCGTCCCAGATGCTGACCAAGCTTCCCCCCATGGCACCGAGATGCCGTTCCAAGATCGTCCAGAGGCACAGTCCCCGTGCAGGCATCATCCCGCAGTACTGAGACACCGTCGCTTCTTTGTCCCGTGGTACCGAGACTGTTCCAGGATTGTCCCAAGGCACAGAGATGAAGTTTCAGGATTATCCAGCGGCACAGAGACTCCGCTGAGATGCCATCCCCCTTTTACTGGCGGTGCGGATATGCCGTTCTCGTTTCATCCAGCGGCCCAGGTTCGTCCCTCAGCGTGGCTGATCCGCGCCCCCGGCTCATCCCGTGGCTCAAAGGATGCCGACTCCCATTCATTCCGAGGCTTAGAGATACCAACTTTGACCCATACTTTGTTTCACAAGGCATCAAGACGCTTAATCTTGTCCCCAGCATCCAAGACATCACAGAGATGCCATGTCAGCCGTATTTGGGGGCTTTCAGATTAAGTCCATTTCCAGTCTCTTGCAGGCAGCAACATTTGTATCTGGAATGTTCCTCCTTTATTCATCTACTATTAGGCAGTGCAGGAGAAGTGTCTCAAAACTGCTCAGATTGATTCGACACAAGCAACCGGAACATGTCAAAAGAGGAATATATTTGGCTCCATCTGCAGCCGTACCGCATTCTTAGCACTAGCAGCATCCCATCCAGACCAGCCTTCTCTTTCGGAGTGTTCTCCTCCGATTCTCTTTAGGAGCGTTTCCCCTTAATTCCTCCTGAATGCCTTCCATAGGCTCAGTCATGCCATCTGTGCCTCCACAACAGCCTGGAAGTCTTCCCTGGTCACTGCTCCAAGTCTAAGCTTAGGTCATTATCCCAAGTTTGGGTGTACTCTTGTTTCGTTCTAATCTCCCCCACTCTCAATCTACATAAGTCCTGTCAGGCATCACTCTGGCGTTCCAGTTCCGTGGCACCACCGACAGCCGTCCCTTCATCTTCATCCTCCGTTGTTTCTGCTAACTTGGAACGTTCTCTCGCTCGCTCTCAACAGGTCTCGGTGTAAGCTTTTTCCACTCATCATCTTCTCAGCCAAGGACATGTTCTGGGCCGACCTTGCCACGTCCTTTTACCTCCACTTAACTAGCATCCGGCTTGTTCACTCATCACACTCAGCTACACGACTCGCTTTGTTCTTTGGGCCTACGTTTCTACATTCGACTACAATTACCATCGTCCCACGTTCTTCTTCAATCTCTATCCCTGCTTGGTTAATAAAGTTTAATTTGTCCAATCTGGGGGCCAGACCATGTAGGATTTTAAAAACCAGACTAGCATCTTGAAAATTGACAATGTTTTCCCACTTCAGCAGTTTATATTTATATTTTGTGCTCTGTTACCTAGATATGATTTTGTCCAATGTACAGCATCAGGTGAAAAATTAAACTGTGACAGTTTAGAGAGAAGAACATCCGGGCTGATGGTATCAAAAGCCCTTTTCAAGTCCAGGAAGACAGTACCAACTACACCCCTGGTCCAACCTGGATTTCACATTTTTAATTAAAAAAACAAGTGGCAGTGTCAGTGGAATGGTTGGCTCTGAAACCAAAGTGCATGGGGTATAGTCTGTATGGGGAGTTGTTAAGATGAGCCAACAGCTGGTCCGCGACACACCTCTCAGCAATCTTTGACACCACAGGGAGAATGCTGATTGGCCTGTCGTTTGTGACGTCCTTGACGTTTCCTGATTTAAAAACTGGTGTGACGATGACTGGCTTTCAGTCTCTTGGGCACAAGCCCTGTCTAAATGAGGCATTTATTATTTTGGTAATTGGACCAGACAGTGTCTCTTTGTGAGTCTTTAGCAGTATGGAGTCCATTCCATAAGCGTTCTTTGATCTAGAGTTTTTAAGCATACTTATTTTTTTGACAAAAAAAACTTTTGACAAAAAAACAGAGTCAGGCAGATTCAGAGGTTCCACTTGTAAGGAGTCAGCAGGTGGATTATGTGTCAACTGTAGAACAGATTCAACAAAATGTTTATTTGAAACTGACGGAACTTATAATGGATCTTCTGTTAGACAACCATTAACTTGTAGTTGTAATTTGCAATCCGCAAATGTATAGCCTTCATCAGCTGTTCCCAAATCATTTGACAGTTTCCCTTCCCTTCCTGTATTTTAGTTATAAAAAGATATGCTTTGGCATTTTTCAGTTCTTTTATTACTTTATTTCTAAGGGATGCATACAAGCAATTATCATGCATTTGTTTATATTTTAAGGCTATTTTTAAGGCCAAGTATCTCTCTTTCATCAGTTTTAGTATGTTTTCTTTTATCCATGGAAAAATGTTGTTTTTAGTTCGCCTTTGTGTTTTTTCTTTTTGAAACTGTCTTAATAATGATTTGATTGTAGAGGTAAGCACATGACTGTCAGCTTCCACATCGATTCCTAATACCAAGTCACCCCAGTTGATTTCATTCATTTCAACATGGAAATTGTTGAGCTCATTTTTGGGGATTTTAAAATATCCACTTTTGGTTGTAGTTTGATTAAATCTTTGTTTTGGTAATTTTCTTGATGCACGTATTAAGTTGTGGTCAGATAACCCGGTCATAATATTATACGTTTTTGTAATCCTGCCTGGTTTGTTACTGAACAATAGGTCAATTTGGGTCTGGGAGGTAGAGGATATTCTTGTTGGACCTTTAACAAGTTGTGCAAGGTCATACTGTGTTGTTATGGTCTTGACATGGAGCAAAAGCAGAGCTATTGGCTTTTTATTAGTTTTACTTACTTAATCTGGTACAAATTATTGCTTGTATGCATGAGGTGTGGTTGCTATGGAAACAGCATGTATAGCTACCAAAACAACTCCCTGGATCACTTTATAACAGAGTCCAGTGATGTAATGTACACAAAGCCTCGCAGCCACCCACCTCTGAGTCATTTGTGCAAATGCTGTTTGCTACGCAAAGCGCACACAGAAAAGCAGACAAGATAAACAGGCAAATACTGCTCTGAGCATCCAGGCCAAGTATTCCTCTGGGTTCTCTGTCCCGTCTGTGCACTAGGAGGACAGAAGTTGTGTAACACCGAGTCCCGGGTGACTGACTGTGCATTAAACAAGTCCTGCAGCTGGAGAACAGGCTTATTTGTGATAAGCCCCAGTACAACTTGGGCAGAAAGAAACCCCTTGGCATAGCATTTACCGTTTGCTTGGGATGCCAACTTTCTCTCAGCCAAGTAAGGAATATTGTACATTTTTAACAAACCTGATGCAAAAAAAAAAATCAACAAATAATACATGTATAATGTGACATATTTTTTATCGAAACATGCTCCTTCGTGGATTGGACACATTTTATGAATATGGTGGCTTTTTAATTTGTTCAAAAGCAAACTAATAACTAAACAAAAAAGGCCGATAGTTATGTAACCTACTGTGACCTTACATAGAATACATGCAACTTCACATAAAAATAACTCAAAGCAAATAATCAGTTTAGGCATCAATTGCAAGTAACAGGTTGAGTCCAGATCCTGTTCCTGTCCCGAAGAAACCGAAGATCACAGGACTGAATGACTACAGACCGGTGGCGCTGACGTCTGTAGTCATGA
>JAADKR020005543.1:0-12863 GCA_011763505.2 Lythrypnus dalli | reverse complement strand
TCGTACTTGGGACCAATTTAATGAGAACGTCTCTCACAACCCCTTTGGAGTCTGGTTCAACATCAGTGACTCGACCCATCCTGAATTGGCCCCTCAGCGCGTTTTGGTCACACATCCATACAATGTCACCAGCAGCCACATTCCTTTCCATTGTATGCCATTTACTACGGACAAACAGGTGTGGTCCTGCTAGCTGACTCCAAGCTCTCCAGAACTTGTTCAATTGGGTGTCCATCTCCTTGAGCCTTTGGAATGCATAGGTTTGAAAGTTGAGCGCTTTAGTGTCACCACTATGAGACGTTCTGCCAAGGAGGAGAGAGTTCGGAGTGATGTAAAGGATGCTGTCTTCTCTGCTCTGGGTCCGTGCATCGATCGGTCTTTCATTGGATAAGTTGGCTGCAAGCTGGAGTACGGTGTAAAACTCACTGAAGCATAATGTAAAGTCCACTCCAAGTGTTTAAAGGGCTCTTTTCAGCACTTTCACTGCGGCCTCTGCTGCACCATTCCTATGAGGGGAGTCGGCTGGGTATATTTGCCACATTAAAGTTGTTCCATTCACAGAGGCAGCATTTTCAATGGATGGCTTGTCGAGTTTGTTCAGGTAGGAGTTTATGTCTTCCAGGACTGATTTGGCTCCAACAAAATTGGTTCCCGGATCAGACCATATTTTCTTTGGATGGCCCCTGATTGCTTTGAATCTGTAATAAGCCAATAGAAATGCCTCAGTTGACATGGCTTTTACAAGTTCAGCATGGATGGCCCGACTTGCCATGCAACTGAACAAGCCCCCTGCCTGCAGGATTTGTTCGACACCAGCTGTAATGTCTTTGAGCTCTTCTAGGTTATTGTGAGAAGTCAGTATGTCATCTACAAAGCTATCTTCATGGATGATGCGGCGCTCTTTTGGCAGGAGTTATAGCATACTCCCCAATCTCATTGTCCTCAGAGTCCCGCCAGAGAAAACGGTGAAGATGTTATTCCCTCTCTTTGAGCCACACTGAATTGTACATTTTCTTTATGTCTCCGAGTGCTGCATATTTTCCACTTCGGAATCGCAGTAACACAGCTCGAATTGGGTTAAGAACATCGGATCCCTTCATCAACAAGTTATTAAGGCTGACCCCTCTGAAACTCTGACTACTGTTCCACACTAGCCGTACTGGTGTCGTCACAGTGAGGATAAGGTGCAATCAGATGGCTGATGTACCAAACTGATCCGGGCCAAGTAAGCAGTTCATTCTCGGACAGTTTAGATGCAGCATTTCAGGATACCATTTAGTGGACTTGGGCAGAGTAGGCAGCTTTCCATTCTGGCTCTTTTGAGAGTTTCTTTTCAGTCCGTAAGAATGTGGCCTCCACTCCCTTTCTATTATTTGGGAGCGTTGCCGGGTCAACCAGCCAGGGGTAACTGCTATGCCAATGAGGGTCACTGCTGTGGTCGTCAGTCAGTACATAGGTCAGACCATTCTTGACCATCTCCATCTCTCTTTCCTCGGCAAGTGTCATTTCTTTACCTCCAGGCTGGCAGTTTCCACATCGGCAGCCACCACACCTTGGTTCGCAAGCAGCCCCAATACTCTCCCAGCTCCACCACTTAAGGAAATCCGTGCTAGCTATCAGACAGGTCTTCTTTGTTGAGATTTTAGTCGAACAATGGATCTCCCTAGTCACCTCCTCATACTTAACAGCCACAGATCTCATAGAACGTGCAAAATGGGCTCGCGAGGAGTGGATTTTATACAGCGATCCTTCAAATAACTCTGGGTGGGCTCCTCCAACCGTCTTCCCTAAGGGACCTTCCCAAAGCACCAGGTCTCCAACCGACTGGACCTTTTGGGGAACTAACCGCCCCTCCTTATGACTCACTAGAAGGTCTATTGTTGGGCGCTCGAGTTCATCAGGATGCACACTTGGGAAAAAAAATAGGAGTTGTTTTGCTGTAACAGGATGCTGAATACATGCAATTTTATCCAGACCATAGCAAAGCATTTGGTGGGGTCTTAAGGTACCTTGTGGTGTGCCAACTCTGATTTTAAGAAGGTATCTTTTTGTGATGACAGAGGACTTCATGCCACCGACCCCATGGACTACAAGGATAATGTCTTCACTTTGCAGGTGAAGTCTCTTTGCAGCTGAATGAGTGATGTAGTTTGTGTCAGATGCCAAGTCAATCAATGTGCCAACTCTCTGGCCTGAATTTGCGGTTACTTCCAATATCATCATGATGACTGGAATTTATTTTATGCCATGTTCTGCAAGGAGACCTGTTGGGATTTGAGCGTTGTTCAATGTCTGAGTTACTCTGGAGACTGTGTTTCTGAAAGCGTTTCTGCACTCTTTAGCCATGTCCGTGAAAGTTTTACCAGGAAATCTTCCTGGATTCAGTATATCTACCCCTCGGTTCTGGGAGATGGGCTTGGTTTTTATTTTGTACTGCACCAACTCGAGTAGGGCAAAGATAAAAATGGTGTGCTGATTGGATACTACAGTCTGTTTTTTTTACACAGAAAGCCTTGGTTACATGTGGAGCCTATCTCGTGTAGTTCAAGACATGTCCTATATGCTCCAACCTTTTTTAATGCCTCCTATCTTTCGGGGCATTTCATAAACCTGAACTTTGCACAGTTGTAAAGTCTTTTTGGATGTCTGTGATCACCGCATAGCCGACAGGTCTCATCACTGACATCTGACATGGCTGCTCTGGTTCTGACTTGTCTCGATTTGGATTTAGTGTCTTTCTGATTCGACCCTTCATCCCTCAACTGGTCCAGTTCTTCATAAATACATTCTTGACCTTTGAGGTAAAGTAATAGACTGTCAAATCGGTTCTCCACTGTGACACCATTGGAACTATCAGCAACATACATCAACCACTCTCTCTTCAGAGATTCTGGGAGTTTAGTTTCTATCGATTTGGTCATCAGCGGATTTTTTAGTACTTCAGTATTTCCAAGGTCTTGTAAATCATGCAGGGCTTTTCCAACTGTCTGTATTAGTTCTATGATTCGTCTAGGTTGCTGACCTCTAATTGGCGGCATTTTTTGGAGTTCTTCAACAATTTCAATGGCAATGCTTGTGCTATTTCCAAACCTGTTCTTAAGGACTCTAAAAATGTCATCCACACTGCTATATGAAGACAAGTGCAGGTCTCTTACAATGTTATTGTCCAAACTTTCCAGCAGCTGGAACTTTCTGACTTCTTTTGACCTAGTTGGTTCCCCCTGTGCCTGAAGTGCCTCCCATTCCCATTCACATCACAAACAAAGCCGCTTGAGGTATGCTTAAGCACATTTGGACAAGCCGGCTTCATTTTGGAATAAGGTGCTGTGGACTGATGAAACTAAAATTGAGTTATTTGGACATAACAAGGGGCAAATGGAGGGATGGAGAGAAAAGAACACAGCATTCCAAGGAAACACCTGCTGCCCACAGAAAAATGTGGTGGTGGCTGTGTGGCCAGTGCAGGGACTGGGAATCTTGTTAAAGTTGAGGGACTCATGGATTCCACTCAATATCAGCAGATTCTGGAGACCATGTCAATGAATCAGTGACAAAGCTGAAGCTGCACGGGGAATGGATCTTTCAACAACACAACGACCCTAAACATTGCTCAAAATCTACTATGGCACTCATGCAGAGGAACAAGTACAACATTCTTGAATGGCCATCTCAGTCCCCAGACCTGAATATTATTATTTTGAAAATATGTGGTGTGACTTAAAGAGACCTGTCCATGCTCGCAAACCATCAAACCTGAATGAACTATGAATGTTGAAAGTATGAATGAATGTTTTTTTAAGAAAGAAATACCTTCAAACAGAATCCAGACTCTCATTCGAAGCTATAGTAAACGTTTAGAAGCTGTTATTTCTGCAAAAGGAGGATCTACTAAATATTGAGTTTACTTTTTTATGGTGGGGCCCAAATATTTGCACCTGCCTAATTTTATTTAAACAATTAGTACTTTGTTTCATTTCTCAATTATCACTGTGTTTGTCTCCTATATGATATATTTAAGTTTTTTTTATTCTAAGAACCAGTGATTTATAAAGAAAAAAATGAAAATCAACAAGGTGGCCCAAAGCTTCGCATCCCACTGTATCTTCAAAATTCATGAGAGACTTCTTTGTATGATGCTGCTGTTTCTCTGGCTTAAATTGACAGTGTCTCACCAGTGCCACTGCAGAGGCAGCTGAAGTTGCAGGCGGCGTGTGTCTGAGCTTGGCATCACTGCTCAGTTTTGTGTTTTGTTCCTTCGGACAGGACAGTCCTAATTTTGCCTATTTTTTATATTTTTTAGCTTTGGACATGTATCTTGCATTACTATTTCCAAACCAATAATCAGATTGAAGTTATTTATTCAAGTCTGTGCATTACTATTGTGCGTTACAATAATTAGCTAAACTAATTCCACAGTGGAAAGAGACCGTTTAGCATCACAGGGCCAGTGTTGTGTGTGTTATCAATATTATACTGACTTATTATGGTTTTAACATTATCAATTGATCTTATGATAACTTTTCCTCTTTGATCCTCCGCTCCTCTGCTGCTCCGCGAGCCATAGGTGAAAAAAAAGAAAACATTGCAGAGTTGGCCTCTATTCAGTTTTTGTTTTGGACTGACAGTAACTGTCCCATTACTGACAGCATTTATTTGTTTCTTCTGTAAATGATGAATCTGATAAATCCATGGTTTCTTATTCAGCCGTGTTTTTGTTTTCACCCAAGAACGTTTACAACACATGCACTATGTACAGTCTTTCTCTTTCTCTTTTCTTGAGATAGTGCCATCGTGCCTCACACAGGCCTGGCATATGTACTGCAGCATTTTTATGCTGACCTTCTGCTGCAAGATAGAGCCACATTTCCTATGTACGGAGTTTTGGACCAATCACATGAAGAGGAAGGTTTTATTACAACAAACAAACACTTTTAATGATACTAATTAACAGCATGGCGACGGGCCACGGGAAACACAAGGTATGTTGCTACAAGTGAGTACGTGCGTGCGTGCGTGCGTGCGTGCGTGTAAAATTGGTATAGTGATTTGTTGTGATTGCCTATAAGAGATTTGCTTGATCCAATCAGCAGCAAATATCCTCCAAAAGTTCCTCCTTCTCCCGAACGATTTAAACAGGGTCTTCCCAGATTGATCAATATTACTTATTCAGAGTAATGGTAAAGGAGCAGCGATGCAGATGTGACAGTCGCAAGTCGCAGTGGCACTCAATTTAAGTTAGATTCATGGGTTAGGATTTAAAGCTTGTGAAAAATGCAGTGGCTTGTACACCAGAAATTACGGTATTTGATCAATATGCTCCTCAAAGACCATAAAGCAGTGGTTTAATGATTGCTGAATTGCTTTCTTATGGTTGAGAATTGCTGTTATGTCAATCCGTCATACGTGGCCCTCAACATCACCCATACCTCAGCACCATTGTCAGCACATGTTTACAACACATCTATAGGGCTGTTTTTACGAGCTCCACTGAGTGACAGTGAAGTGCTCACGTCTTCAGAAAATTTGGTGAGAATACGGATTTAGTGCTGCTGCATGGGCCGATACAAGCGAAATGTACGATCCACTCATAAATCTGACAGACTCCATGCTAACGTGTTCAGAACTGCTAACAGACCACTCTGCAACTCTGGAGTTAGCATCAGCTTCAGAGCGCAACAAAAAAGAGAAAGTAAATGGATGGACTACATTGTCCCTACCCTCCACACATGTAAAGAGTCTGGGTGTCATCCTCGATAGCACCCTCTCCTTCACCGCACATATCAATAGCATCAACCATTTTGCCTACTTTCACCTCCGAAACATCTGCCGTATTAGTCCCTCTCTGACCCCTCATTCCACTGCCGTTCTGGTCCATAGCCTCGTCACCTCCCGCCTCGACTACTGCAACTCTCTCCTGTTTGGTCTCCCCCAGAAAACTCTCCACAAACTCCAACTGGTCCAAAACGCCGCTGCCCGCCTCATAACACACACTCCCTCCATAAACCACATCACTCCAGTCCTACAGCAACTCCACTGGCTTCCCATCACTCATCGCATCCACTACAAGATCCTGCTCCTCACATTCAAAGCCCTCCATAACTTCGCCCCCAGCTCTGGAACACTCTCCCCCCTGACCTCCGCAACACCGACTCACACACACTTCAAATCCACCCTTAAAACTCATCTGTTTAGACATGCCTACTCACTGCCACCATAAGTCCTTGCACTGTACTTTTATTTTGAACCTGTTTTTAATCATGTGCACTGTATTTTAATGTCTTATTGTGTTTTAATGTTTTAAACTGTATGTAAGGCGACCTTGAGTGTCATGAAAGGCGCCAGACATAAAAAAAGATTCTTATCATTGTGCAAAGGGAGACCAGATAGATGTGTGTTTTAGTACAGAGGTATAAACTAAAGTTAACATGTGAACTATTAAGCTTTTTAGTCGGACTTGCAGAGCATTTAAAATTGTCCAACACCACAGTTGCTCCTGAAGCATGTGTTGCTTAGACTCCAGTAGAAAGTCAAAAATATATATAAATGCATGAAGATATAACTTGCACTCTGTGGCAGCTGTTTAAACTTTCTTTACAATCACATAATTTCCCAACTAAAACGTATTCTGGTTGTGATGGTGGTTATTAGCACTAGAAGCAATAGATAAATACAAGATAAAATAAAGAAGGAAAGTAATAGCAACTATGACAGTGAGTCACCTAAAATTTGGCATGGATGCACAGCGGTTAGTGCACATGCTTCACAGCAAGATGGTCCCTGGTTCAATTTTCAGACGGTGCAGCCTTTTTGTGGAGTTGGCATGTTTCTCTCCTTGTGTCTGGATAGGTTGCCACAGGTGCTCTGGGTTCCCAAGCAACAAAAAACATAGCATCAATCCTCCAGCAGGTGATTGATTCTAACCATTAGCCTGGCACTACATCTGGGGATGGGTCCCCACTGCTCCTTACAGGTTGCTCGAGTGACATTGAAGGATGAGTTAAATGCAGAGGTCACATTTTTTGTACAGTTGTTGTATAATGAAAAATAAAGCAACTAAACCTAATTTAAAAAAACAGATTGCACTAATTTACATCTATTTAATTCCAAATTTCCTAGGGAAGAACTCCCAGACCCCACAGCTGTTGTACCTTCTACAGATCAGTGGGCATCAAAAGGTTTTACCTCCTCCCAGAGTCCACTGTAACCACTGCATGCAGCCTAATTCTCTACCTGGAATAGTCTGAATGTTAATACTTAATGGCATGTGCTTTTACCATGCTGTGACATCATCTGCAAACCCTATATCAAAGTTGCCAATGCATTCAGAGGCCACTGCTCAGCGCATTGTGTGGAAAGATGAGCATTAACCCATGGAGGCAGTTTGTGAAGTCGTTTCCTTTGAAAGTCTCTTTTTTGACACGTTGTGAAGGAAAGTGTGATGTCTCTGTCACAGTGTGCTGTCACTTAGATAATCCAGCAGAAATTACCTCAGCATTCCACCTAAAAACACACCTCAAATCCTCGCATTCACTATTGACATGTCAACTCTCAACATTGTTTAAAGCAAAGATATGCTTATTTTGAGCTCTTTTGCATATTTAAAGCACCGTCACAACACCTCACATGGGCTGGTGTCCCAGTGAAGGTTACAGGCTGTGTTTTGTGTACCTTTTTAGACAATAATGTGCACAGTGAAGCTTTGAAACTCTGAGGTTACTAAGGCTAATAAATAGTCAGGCAACATCTAAAGTCATTGGACATTTTTATCAACAGATTCTTCTAACAAAGCAAAAAATCCCTCAATCCCTCACAGCATAGAGGTCTCGGGGCTTGTATGTCCTCCCAGTATCTTTAGTTTTCTTTTTTTTCCCCGGTTGCTTTGGCTTCCCCTACCAAAATCATTTACAATAGAGTTACCGCTGGAGCCAGGATGAATGAGAGTGTGGTTATGAGTGCGAATGCAAAGACAACAGATGGAAGTTAGCCCATAGTTATAAACCGGCTATCGACAGGTAAGCAACAACAGGGGAATGAAAATCTCGATTTTTTGGGGGGACTTTCTTTTCTAACAATGGCATATAAATGTAGATTTTTTTGTTCTTCGAAAATATAACTGCCTTGAATAAACTACACAAGTGCAAGACACATCTTTGTGTTTCCTTTTTGAGAAATTACACACCAAGAAGTGCTTTTTATTATTAGCAGCCGTTTTTTTTTTCTTGGCATTGGCACTAGCTATTGTAAATTTGCAGATTTCCAAACAACCATTTTGATATTATCTTGTAAACAATATATGGTACATCTGCAACACAAAGTCCATTGAGCATGTTTACATGTATTCAACATGCACTGTCTCTAACTACCAAACAAGCAAACAAGCAAGCAAACAAACAAACAAACAAACAAAAAAACAAATTGTCATGTAAGGATGATAAAAAATAATCCACATTCAGGTGAAAAGATGAAAGTGTTTCAACCGTCTTCAGGGACAGGACGCAGAGTGTTGAACAGCAGATGAACAGGAACAAAGGAAATGGAGAGAAGTTAGTGTATCCATAGCACCAGCAAATTAGCCTCAGCGCAGGGACATTCAATTCATACGCTCTGAGGAAAAGAAACAGAAAAGCAATATGAGCAATCATTATTGTTGTTTACCAGAGCAATTTAGACTAGATGTTTGAACAACGCAATCAACTGATGCACCTTGGCCTATAACACAGTTTTCTTTTTTAAATACATATCTGTTATGGAACAAAAGAAGCAATGGTCTGTTTGTTTTAACAAACTTGTGCCACAAGATCTTCAAAAATCAAAATACCTCAAGAATTTTTGTTTCTGATTGGAGCAATACTGTGGATTGATTTTTTAAATTATTATTATTTTACTGAACCACATCCAATATGTAGATTTATTAAAGGTGCTTAAAGATTTCAACCTCACAATAATATTTGTTTACTTCAACTGTTCAGTAAAAGGATTAAGTATTTAAGTATTTATTATTACAATTTATGTTTGTTTATCTTGTATCATTCTCACGGAATTTGTGAATTTGAATGAGCCCAGTCCTACTAATCATAGAACTATTGTTGTTTATTTCAAATATATATATCAGGCACAAGGTCCACAGGCCGGATACGTGGCCCACGAGAGAGGCTCCAGCACAAAGCAAAGAACTCAAAACAATTGTATTGTTGCTGGACACAATCTTTGGTCAAGTAAAGTCAGTTACAAACTTGCCCTCTTCGAGTGCAAGTCTATCGCTGCACTTAGATCATGTGAATTTCTGAGTCAGCAGCATAAAGGAACAGGCATGAAGTTGGTTTCCCTGAACTTCTGAGTATGAGTTTGATCTTTCTGCTCTTATGTATAAATTCTCTGTTTAGTAATTCTTTATGTACACATTGGGTGAAACCCTGTAAAGCAGGGGTGCTCATTGGGTCGATGCAAGCTACCAGTCGCTTTTATTCGCGTAGCGTCTGATAGAGTCACGTTATACACGGAAATACACACAAGCGCGAGGAGCCCACAAGCTACAAATGCGATAATGACCGTCACCGGCGCATTTCAGCCTCTTTCGCCTCTTTCCTGGGCACCCATCACCACAGCCAGAGTGAGGCAGCTCTGCGTGAGCGACGGCGATGCGCCACACATGCCCCGCCCGCACGCACATGCTCCGCTCACACGCACATGCTCCGCTCACACGCACACTCAAAGAGCTAAAAGAAGAGGAAAAGGAAGCAGGTCGAGTCATAGAATCCATCCCTCGACCTGTTCGCTCTGTTGTTGTTGTTGTTGTTGTTGGTGGATGCAGCCAAAAAGCTGACTTTGACGAGTCTAAAGCTCCACCCTGAGCGTTACCATGGAGCCCCTGTCGCTCAATCATAGTAAAAGAGGTAATACTTTATCACAAACACTTGTAGACTGCATTTATCAAATTGAAAATGTCATTAATGCTGGCACTGAAAGTAGATCGCAAGCCTAAAAAGTGTGAGCACCCCTGCTGTAAAGTCAATGTCAAACAAAACATCTACCACACACATTTATCCCCATAGCCATCAAAAACAGCCTTGTTTTGAATTTATAATAGTGTTCCGTTTAGTTTTAACATAGCTATTTTTTGCACATTTGTTTGATAAAAAAGCAGATTTACTTTAAAGTACTAGCGGTGTGATCTTTCCTGGTTACATAGTAATTATTGTGAAGTTAATCGTTCCCTCGAGTAGCACAATATTTTCAATAGTTTCACATTCTACCACAAATATTTCAAGAAAATCTTTTGAGAATCTGATGTATATTGAAGATAAAGGCGATTAATATTGATTCTAAGCTTTACCTTTAGCACTTTAGAATATTTTTTATTGAATAAGTAAGGATTAAACAGCGTGAAGCTTTAATGCGTGACGTCTTGTTAAAAAAAACTGGTCATTTATAAAAGGCTTGTTGTTGTTTAATCCTTACATAATGTATTGAAAATGAGTTCACTCCCTGTTCTTTGCTGCATCTTTAAAATAACGTTTCGCATTTCTGTTTTTACAAGTTGTCAGAAAAAGGCAGAGGATTTGGAAGTCTCTCAGATGTTCTCAGGATGTTAATTGAAGTGAAAAGCTTGGACACAGAAGAAAGGAATTTCTTTGGCCTGTCATTTATCATTTATATATTCCTTAAAGCTCCTTGACCATAAACGAAATTACATGTTTTTTGTTGTCCCCCCCAATTTGCCGAGTTCAAGCAGCACTATGTACTAAAAGCTTTCGCCTGTGCTGTGGCTCCCTCTTGTGGCCACTTTGTCAAATGAACGTGTCCTTATGCTTCTTGTACTGAATGAATTATCTACTTCCATCAAGGAGAGGTAGAGCAGTAATCGGCCTTTAAAAAAATGCCTGATAAGTCCGACATGAGTGACAGCTTTTTGAAAGCCCGAACCCGTGTGCGGTCCGAAACTATCACGGCGAGGCTGTGTCTGAGATGAAATTAAAATATAAAGCATTGTGCTGTAGAAATCAATGCCTGACTTGTGTTTTTTTATATATCCATCAATCAAGCTTTATTTGTAAAGCGCTTCTCATGCACACGTGCAGCATTAAGTACAATACAGTAAATAATTAAAACAATATTTCAAACACTAAAAAGATTAAAACACATAAAGAACATGATCCACCCGGCCTCCAGTGAACGCACACACGCACGCACACACACACACACACGCACACGCACACACAATACATTTTTCCACTCACCACGCCGCATAAGATGTTAAAAGTAACCAGATAAGACTGAGTACAGATGGAACAGGTGAGGAAACACTATCGTCTGTACCAGGGGCATCGACTCTGGAACACTGGGACCATAGAGTTATACTAAAATAACTAAAACACAGAATAAAGCAACAAAAAGAGGTATTTAACATATAAATATATATCTACTAAAAATATAAACAAAATAAATACATTCCAGATAAATAAGGCAAATAAATAGTCGTGCTAAAATCAGATAAGTTATTCAATAAACAAATACATATTACGGTAGTTAAAAGCTATGCTCAAAAGGTGAGTCTTGAGCCTGGTTTTAAAAACCTAAACATTCTCTGCGGCTCTCAGCCCCTCCAGCAGACTGTTCCAGAGGCAAGGGCCATAGAACATTTGGGGATTACTAAAAGTGTTCTGCCGGAGGAACGCAGGGCTCGCGAGGGTTCATACAGTAAAAGCAGCTCTGAAAGATAAGGCTGATAAGATAGGCCCAAGACCATTAAGGCATTTAAAAACCATTAAGAGAACCTTAACATCAATCCTGAAACACACAGGGAGCCAATGCAGCAACTTTAACATAGGTGTAATGTGCTCCCGCTTCCTGGTCTTTGTTAGAACACGTGAGGCCGAATTCTGAAACAATTGTAAACCATATAGGCTCTTTTTGGGAAGACAATAAAGCAGGGCATTACTGTAGACAATTCGACTCGTGATAAAAGCATGCGTTAGCATCTCCATTTTGGCCCGATAGAGAATGGGGCGGACTCTGGTAATGTTTTCAAGATGTTAAAAACCAATATTGGGGATGTGTTTGATGTGTGGAATAAAAGTAAGCTCAGTGTCTAAAATTACAGCCAAGTTCTCTAACTTGTGGAGAAGAATTAAAAGAGAAAGACTGTAATTTTGGGAAAAGTTTCTCTCTCTGGGCTTCAGGACTGATGACTAAAACTTCAGTTTTGTCCTGGTTAAGCTGTAGAATGTTTTCTGTCATCCAGGATTCGGTGTCTAAAATGCAGTTGAAACGTGCATCCAGTGGCCTTGTGTCATCAGAAGACATGGAGATGTATCATCAGCAAATTGACTCCGTGCCACCTGATGACACAGCCAAAAGGGAGCACAAAAATGTTAAAAAGCACTGGGCTTAAAATCGAACTCTGGGGCACACCACATGTGATTTTATGGACCCTAGAAGAGCAGGTGTCTAGACTTAAAAGTCTTGTCTGTGAGATAGGAGATGAACCATTTGTGGACAGCACCAAAGAGGTCAATCTGCTTTGAAAGGGATTAAGGGATAGTGTGGTCTACTGAATTGAAGGCAGCACTGAGATCCAGTAGAACCAACACTCAGCCTCTTAGAATCATAATTGAATCTAATTAGGCCCGAGCGCCATCAGGGCTGGCGAAGGGGCTCTTATAACCGCAAGGCAGTGTGCGGAGCGAAGCAGAGCACACTCACGTAAGTGCGCATAAGGGCACGAATCGAGCGCAAAGCGCTCGCCAGCTCACCAGCACTCTGTCATGCACTCCCCGTGTCGTGCACATGTAACAGGGGTAAACGCTGTATCGTTCCACTGCCACTTTAATGGGTGTGTCACTTTGTGTGTGTGAGTTTTTTCT
>JAADKR020005114.1:0-12880 GCA_011763505.2 Lythrypnus dalli | reverse complement strand
GGCCCGTGTCTGTGTTTTATAACATGATAGACATTGCTGCCCTGAACGCACACGTCCTATATCAGGCTTGCACCGGGTGAAGGAGAGACGTGTGGACCTTCTGGTGGAGCTGGCCCGTGAGCTTGCTCACTTGCATATGGGAGCCAAGCAGGAATTAAAAGAAAGACTTCTTCGGCAGCAGCCTCCTCATCCTGGCGATGGGAAAAGAGGAATGTACCAGGTGAACTGTCGGTGCAGAAAGAATCATGCCACTTTGCAATGTGTAGATACACGGGTGGAACATGCAGAGAGCAGGTGGCATGGCAGTGCCTAAACTGTTCAAAAATGTAGAGGGCTACATATTTATGTATATATGTACATATGTAAATAATTTTGTTTGTGCCCTGCCATTAGACTGCACTCTGGGCATGGCATTTAGAAAAGCCAAAAGGCGTGCTTCGGGGAGTTCTAGTGTTAAACGTGCAGTTATCAAACCACTTCTGAAAAAAATGTAATTTTGATCCTGATACTTCAACCAAATATAAACCCATATCAAAGCTGCCAATTCTTTAAAAAGTTCTTGAAAGAGTAGTTGATATGGAGCATTACCGCCATCTACAGGACAATAGTTCATTTAAAAAGTTTCAATCAGGATACAGAGCTCATTACAGCACTGAAACTGCTTTACTCAGGGTTACTAACAACTTGATTGATTGATTGAAGTAGCAGACGTAGGCGGCATTTTCAACCAGGCAGTACCCGTACGCAGCATTTTCACCCAGACAGTAGCCACAGGCAACATTCTTTCCCAGACAGTAGCCGTAGTGTTGTTCTTACCCAAGTAGTAACCGTATGTGGTGTTCTTGTACTCCTCCCATGCAATTTTGCCGTCCTTGTTCTTGTCGTAGTCGTTCCAGTGCTTGTCCACATTCTCCTGAATGTATCTCCTCTGCCGGTGCTTGATCCACTGGTGCAGCTCTGAGTGGTCAATGAAGCCGTTATTGTTGGTGTCAATTCGGTCCACGATCTTCCTGTGGGCACAGAGGAACAATAACTACCACTTCAACATTAAACAATATTACTGTGTACTATTCAGCTTTTGAATAGCTTAGGTTAATACACATTCTAGGGCAGTGGTTCTTAACCTTGTTGGAGGTACCGAACCCCACCAGTTTCATATGCGCATTCACCGAACCCCTGCCAAGCAGTGTAGCATGATCGTCTGCAGCCAGTGATGGCCAAGCGGGGCGTCTCTGCCGAACCCCCGGGACCAACTCACCGAACCCCTAGGGTTCGGTCGAACCCAGGTTAAGAACCACTGTTCTAGGGTTTTTGTCAGTCGACTCAATGCAGCCCTTCATTCATCAATTAAGATGGTCTCAATTTAGCCTGCATCCCCCATAAGCTTGTGGCACTACTGTCTTACAGAAGCCTAATATTTCATAGTTGTAACAAAGTGTTTTACAGATGGGTGAGGCATGTTTCTATAAAATGGTCTAGTGAAATTAAACATCGAGGAGAGACGCTGCGAGGAGCGCTCTGCGCTGTGCGTCACCAGCTTTGCGTCTGGGACTGTGACCGTCTTTATACACGGTTTCTCCAGACCCGAAGTTGTTTAATCTTCAAGTGGCATGGTCGTATACTGAAGTAATCTATACACGAGTCTGTTTGTGCCTTTAATGAAAGCGCGTCAGATTGTAAGTGTCGCGCGAAGCCGCGGCAAAATGGTTCCACTCGTACTGCGTCTTTCTCCCCTTCATTCTGCCTTTTCCCAGGGCAAATAAGACCAGGACATCCACTTTATATGAACAAGATATTTGAGATCATGGACAATGATGGTAGCAATAACCTTCTGCTTTATATGGATTATATGGATGTTTGAGAACAGTCTACATGGATGCAGCAGAAGGAGGGGGAAAGTGGCTGGATTCAGAGCTAATGGTGAATTTAAGGTTTCTTTTTACACATAAAAACACAGTTTACTTGTATTTCTATGTATTAATAGTGTGTACAGTGTAACCCCTGTGATTTAGTATGTTATGAGTGCTGTTTGGGACACATACATTGATGCCTACAGATGATTTTGTTTCAGTGCCAAGCCACGCCCCCTTTTATTCGACAAACTAGCCTCATGGGATTGTTTTAGGCGATTTTTTGGGTTTGAGGCAGCCCTACCGTAAAGAAAGTCGATTTGTGCCTTTGTGTATTTATACAGACAGCAGCAGGTCAAATGTAATACTTTTAAATGCCGCAAGTGGCATCAAACAGCCCTTGCGAGCCGTGCCAAAGTGGCTGCCCCTCATAATTTCTTTTTTAAATTTAGCACCATCGGCTCTTATATATCCCTATACTTTATCACAGTCAAAGGTTCAAATGTGAGGCACATTAGTGTTTGATGGAGCTTTGTGTATAGCAATTCACTATCTCTTCATACAAAACCCAAAACAAGGAAAGTTGTCAAGTTGTGTAAATCGTAAATAAAAACAGAATACAATGACTTGCAAATCCTTTTCAACTTATATTCAATTGATTACACTGCAAAGACATGATATTTAATGTTCGAACTGAGAAACTTTATTTTGTTTTGCAAATAATCATTAACTTAGAATTTAATGGCAGCAACACATTGCAAAAAAGTTGGCACAGGGGCATTTTTACCACAGTGTTACATTTCCTCTCCTTTTAACAACACTCAGTAAAGGCTTGGGAACTGAGGAAACATCTCTGTTGTGGTCATTTTACGCTACGAAGCCACACTGTTGTAACAAGTGCAGAATGTGGCCTGGCATTGTCTTGTTGAAATAACCATGAAATTTACGTTATTTGGATGGCAGCATATGTTGCTCCAAAACATGTATGTGCCTTTCAGCATTAATGGTGCCTTCACAAATGTGTAAGTTACCTGCCTTGGGCACTAATGCATGCCCAGACCATCACAGATGCTGCTTTTGAACTTTGCGCTTATAACAGTCCAGATGCTTCTTTTCCTCTTTGGTCTGGAGGACATAATGTCCAAAGTTTCCAAAATTTGAAATGTGGACTCATCAGACACAGAACACCTTTCCACTTTGCATCAGTCCATCTTAGATGAGCTCGGGCCCAGAGAAGCCGGTGGCATTTCTGGATGTTGTTGATAAATGGCTTTTGCTTTGCATGGCAGAGCTTGTACATATTTATGCATATATTGTGCCATTGGGTAACATCATCAGAAAACATGATATTCATTTCCATTGATATGCGGACAACACACAGCGGTACTTATCATTTAATCAGACAGATCAAATAGGCAGGCTTTGTGCTTGTGTAAAAGACATTAAGAACTGGATGACTGAACTACCTCTTGCTTAACCCAGATAAAACGGAGGTTATTACACGAATACCCCAAAGACTGAAAGAGTCTCTATCTTAGGGGGATATTACCCATGACAATGTTAGTGTATCCTCTCATTCTACTGTCAGAAATCTTGAAGTCCTATTTGACCAAGACCTTTCTGTTAAAACACATATAAACCAGGCCTGAAAAACAGCGTTTTTTTCACTTGCGCAACATTGCTAAAATAAGAGACCTTTTGCCTAAATGTGATGCGGAAAAGCTCATTCATTTCATTCGTCAAGGTAGGACTATTGTAACTCCCCGCTTCTCGGAGAAGCTTTCAACTTGTTCAAAATGCAGCTGCAAGACGCTTAACGAGGACAAATAGAAGGGAACACATCCTACATCCACATCAGCCTAACAGAGCTCTTGGCTCTCAAAATGCAGGGCTTTTGGTGACTCCTCGAATCTGTAAAAGCAATCCAACAAACTTTGTAAAAGATATGGGACATCTAATTTTCTTAAAAATAACTGCTTTTATTAAAAAAAATCCTATGGCCACGCCCACTATGAGATAAAAACGTAATTAATCAAATTTGATCGCAGATGTCAAAAGTTCGAGGGGTATGATTTTGAAATTTTGAGGTTCCGGCCACTATGGCCGACTTCCTGTGCACTTTAGGGCGGGGCCATAGTATAATTTTTTACTTGTCCTGACATGTTCTATGTTCATGCCTAGTGGAATCTGTGTACATTGACATTTTTTGTGGCCGGGATCCCACAGGCCCAATGTAAACTGTCTCTTTGTGGGGGCGACACCGAGCAATCTTTGGATATTGTTTTTTGAGGACAAAACTCAAAATTATAGGTCACTGAGTACTAATTTTTGATCAGTCTTACTTGCGAAACGGTGAATGTTTGCTTGGTGAATTCTTGTGATTTCTGGCTCCAGACTCTATTACAATTAGTCCTGAGCTCGGGCCTAATAATTGAAAGAAATTTTCAGCTAAACATTTTCAGGCACAAAAAAAAAGAAAAGAGGGCCGTGCGATTTTTTTGGACAATTCTATAACAAACAATTTAGTACATGAATTTTATGAATTTTAACACAAAACCTATGCAGGGGCACCACTGAGTCTTTTTTTTCAGCAAAAGGTTTCTTCTCTCTTCTCAAGGCACACCTGTGAAGTGAAACCAGGAGAACTACCTCTTGAAGCTCATCAAGAGAATGCCAAGAGTGTGCAAAGCAGTAATCAAACAAAAGGTGGCTACTTTGCCATGCACTTTATTTGCTGTGTCATGTAGATCCTCCAACGTAATTTCATTGTACTTTGTGACAATGACAATAAATACTTGGGAGTAATATTATACCAGTTTTTACTGTATACAAGGATTGTAACTCAAGTACTTTGACCTCAACTGGTTACTTCAAAAAGTGACTGGCTTATATGCGTTCACTCTGGAGCTGCTGAACTCACCCCAGTCGCTCTTTGCTCTCCTCGGGGGTGAGCTGGTCGAAGGTCTTTGCCTCTTCTTTGCCCAGGAAGGCCTCGTGGTCATACTGGAAGCCATGGGCGTCGTCGTGCACATGGTCGCTCAGGTGCGGCTGGTGGTGCACACGCTTCTCCTGGGCGGGAACCGCACACGAAGCGGCAAAGACCGTGCACAAGAGGCCCAACAATTTCAGCATCTTCAGCTGCGAGGCGAGAATATGGAAAAAGAGGTTATCCACTTGGGCAGTTGAACAGTTATGGACGCACGGATCAGACACTAGGAAAAGCACACAGGATCGGGTATTGAATCTAGTTAACTAAAGCTGAACTGATAGCACTTTTGGCTATAACTGTTTTAAAATTACAACTTTCAACCACTGAAATCTAGGAGTGAACATTTTTGAAAAATAGTGTAATTGCGATAGCCTGGCCAACACCTGACTGAATCACAAGTGAGATTGAGTCTGGGGAGGAGGCTAAAGCAACGATCGCCCAGAGCCGTTTATTGAATGATACAAGTGGATGTCATAAGTGTCTGTGCATTTCAGGTGACTGGGAACTGTGATGTTTCCCACTTGAAAATGACGAGACCCAACCTCAGGGCCTTTTGGCTGAATAAACTCGGATGAAAACACAGCGGCTAGTGTTATAACAGGAGCAAATACGATTTTATGTGGACTTGTGTTCTCCGTAAATCCCAGTTTGAGTGGCTCCAATGCATTTTTCTCAGTTGGAAGTTTCCTTGTTCCCAGTTGCCTGAAACGCACCATTAGTCAATTGTATCCGTTTTACCTGATGACGTTTGCAGCGCGACGGAAATTAGACGAGGAAAAACGCGGCTCATTGTTATATTTATTTTTAAAACACGGTCTAAAGCTACATTAAAGAGAGCTTCATGTCTGCTGCCATCTTAGATACAGAAGCATAAAAAAACTACAAGCTCAGAAAGTACAAGTCATCGGCTTGTCCCTGCTCTGATTGGGGCCCTACAACAGGTCAGTTAGC
Organism: Lythrypnus dalli; assembly: GCA_011763505.2. Lineage (NCBI taxonomy): Eukaryota > Metazoa > Chordata > Actinopteri > Gobiiformes > Gobiidae > Lythrypnus > Lythrypnus dalli. Next base: position 7,090 of record JAADKR020005114.1, on the reverse strand, counting down.
CTTTAGCATGTTGCCTTCCTCGCCAGACCACTTCTCAGAGAGAAATGAAATGCTGCGCGTGTGCCCAGGCTATAATTGCGATGTTTTTTTCTTAATATTGTGATTGTGATTTAACATGCGATTATTTTTCATCAGCAATAAAACAATATTTCTTTATAAACAATACTAGATTTATTTAATGTGCAATTATGACAACAAAGTAAAGAACAGTTAAGAACAGAGATCCGTCTATAAACCAAAAATTAATAAATCAAACTCTACCATATTTTTTGCACAAAAGTTGGGCTGGATTATTAGATGTACTATAAATAGCCATGTCCATTTTCATAAATAATACGCCCTGGATTGTAAGACGTATATTGCCCCAGGAGCTCCTCCTGTCAGACACACTCTGAAGCCCTTTTCTCGCCGGCGTAGAGCTCCGCTGACAGGAGCTCCGCTGATAGGAGGTGCAGAGCTGTGAGGCGCCAAAATACTCCATCCAGTGGTGCAGCTTGGTAGCTTGGTCACACAGCCGGGATTGATGCAATTTTGATTTTTGAGAAAATTAAAGGCTTTTAAGTGTACCTTATGGTTCGAAAAATACGGTAGTTACTTCACTACACTGAAGAGCAAAATCAAATGACCAAACAACACAAAATAAACTTATATAAGGCAGGGCGGTATGAGTCTAAAATTAAATCATGAAAAAATATCACAATACGATATAATTGGCAAAATAAATGAAAAAATAATAATAAATCAACTTTGGGGGTGAGCAACTCACCCCCAAATCAACTTGTTTTTGCTGATAAACTGTATAAACGGATGTTTATTAGCCTTGTCTATACGTCCTAGTCTTTAGTTTGACATTTTAGTACTTAGTTGTTAAAAATGTTATTTTGTGCCGAAAACCGCCTGTGTACCGCCATCTACAGGTGAAAAACAGGCACTGCATGAATTTCCATTCGTCCTTCTAATTAGCTCTGGTGTTTTATTTGCAGTCCCAACCACTGTTAGGTATAAAAGTCTCAGTCTCAGTCTCACACCAGCCCTCGGACCGAGTTCGAGGAGGAATAGCAAACATTACGAGCGTCTTTATATCAATTTTCAGGTTAGCTATCTATTAGCATAGCATTGCACACCGAATGTCACCCCCTCGTAAGCCCAATGGTCCTCCTTGCAACGTCCCATTGAAGCGCGATTTTCAATTGTTTGTGAAGAGTGGAGACAGCGTCTGGCAGGGGTTGAGTTACTCTTTAACCAAATTAATTTAAATTAACTTTAATCTATGAGTTATCTCCATCTGGAAGATAATTAAAGATGAGTAAAAACATAATTGTGAAATAACCCCTTTGGCAACAGAGAACACCTCAATGCCTGGCTCTGCCTATGGATTTTAGTGTTTTAGAGACTGGGAAAGGCTCATGAGGAATAATTAATGCATAGCCTTTAAACAATTTCTGCATCATGGTTTTCTTTGCCGTGCTGTTGTTAGCACCAATCTAACGAAGGCTAAAATTAGCAGCTTCAACGTGTCGAAGTTTATCCAAGGCGCAGATCCAGAGACCTCTCCTCGCAAACATGATCTACTCGCGTTATAAAGCAGCTTCATTCATTTCATTTTACTGTGCAAGTGCCTGCTCCTGAAGCCTCCGCAGAGTTTCTATTGCTCTGAGTGAAGCTAGGAGTAGCATTTGCTGTGTTCTCCGTCTGCTCCTGGACCTGACTCCGGCCACATCAGCTGTAGTGCGCATGCAAATTCTATTGCGTTTACAACAGTGTGAAAATTCTATACCGGTATGATAAGGCCCAACCCTACTTGGGTATGTTTATATTAGAGGTTGACCGATATATACCGGCCAGCTGATATATTGGGCCAAAATAATGTTTTTAGAAAAGTGTTTAGATATTTTTTAAAAGCCGATATTTGATCAGGCACCTATGTGGACAGCTTATAGCCTGCCACTACTGATGAAAGGACCCCGCACGGAAGCCAGCGTGATAAGCAAGAGGGATCTTAGTGGCCCACGGGTTATTTCTACATTTAATTTATAAAATCCCAGAGTAAATTGCGAGGGTCCTGAATCTGCAGGTCGTGCATCTGCCGCAGCAACAAACTGCTGCTTTTCCCTTTAGCCGGAGTCGCGATACAACTGCACCTGGAGCCAATGCAGATCTTTGGCCGCACATTGAGAACACAGATATACTGTTCACTCAGAGAAAAGAGAATATTTCTAATGTGTTTCCTATTTCTCCATTCCAACATTACACTTCTAAATGTGTAGATATAATAATCCCCACAAATAACGTTTATTTTTAAAACAAAGATATACAGTTTAAACATGAGTACAGAGAGTGAGACATCAACTCAAATATAAGCTTCAGTAAAATCTGTTTTCATCATTACGTTTTATTGCATAGGGTTTTCCTGGAGAGTCTTGCTTTGATATGTATTTATACACTTTTTGTGGAATTTGTTTTTAGTCATAACTCTTACCTTGATTTATTTTTTCTCTCCACAAAAACAGATGAAAAATATGGATTATTGGTTATTGGATTCTGCTTTATAACTACAACAGCTATTTTGGGTCTAAAATTTGAAGCTTACAACATGTGGATAGGTGATATAGGTCTACAGCATTTTCAAAAAACGTATACACTAAATACATTATAATTCAATATATATATTTATGATTTTTAAAAAAGGCAACTTATTATTCACATAATAAAAAAAGCTTAGTCTGTTGCGGCCTCCGACCAACACTATGTTTACATCTTTGGCCCCCGCTCCAAATGAGTGTGACACTCCTGCTCTAAATGTTTGTTTTTCCTCAAATTAAGTATCGTTCTCAAAGTATAAACGTAACCCGTTGTGTAACTTGTTGGCTCTATTGCTTTCGAGCCTGTAGCAAGTGCTAGTTGAGCACAAAGTTTAACAAGGACAAGCATGGTTTTAAAAGTTTACTTGCACATAACCAAAACATGGTAACATGGCAGAGATGGCTATAACACAATCATACTGGTCCACTGCCAAAAATATCCAGGCTGTAATAAGCAAACATGACTGGAGGCTATTATTGCTTCTTTACAATGTTATGAGTGTTTCAGTTGTATTTTATGGTCAATGTGACAACAAAACTGTTGTGGATATCGGCCATCGGCTGACAACATTTTTCAAAAAATCAGCATCGGCCTTAAAAAAACTCATATCGGTCAACCTCTAGTTCTTATAGAATCTTAAATAAAGCGTATTGAATACTAATAGAAATAAGATATTCACTCAGTAATGTAATGACCTATGAAACAATTGATTATGATTTCTACTCTGCTATTGATATGACATGCAGAAGAATATGAAGTAGGCCCACAATCACCTTTCAGTTCACTCACAGTGGGGAGAACAAGTATTTGATACACTGCAAATTTCTCAGGTTTTCCCACTTGCAAAGCATGTAGAAGTCTGTAGTTTCTATCATAGGTACTCTTCAACTGTGAGTGATGGAATCTAAAACAAAAATCCAGAAAATCTCATTGTGTGATTTTTAAATAATGAATTAGCATTTTATTGCATGACATAAGCATTTGATACATCAGAAAAACAGAACTCAATATTTGGTATAGAAACCTTTGTTTGCAATTACAGAGATCAGACGTTTCTTGTAGTTCTTTAACAGGTTTGTACACACAGCAGCAGGGATTTTGGCCCACTCCTCCATACAGATCTCCTCCAGAGCCTTCAGGTTTCAGGGCTGTCGCTGGGCCACACGGACTTTAAGCTCCCTCCAAAGATTTTCAATTGGATTCAGGTCTGGAGACTGGTTAGGCTACTCCAGGACCTTGAGATATTTCCTACCACTCCTTAGTTGCCCTGGCTGTGTGTTTTGGGTCGTTGTCATGCTGGAAGACCCAGCCATGACCCATCTTCAATGCTCTTACTGAGGGAAGGAGGTTGTCACGATACATGGCCCCATCCATCCTTACCTCAATACGGTGCAGTCGTCCTGTCCCCTTTGCAGAAAAGCATCCCCAAAGAATGATGTCTCCGCCTCCATGCTTCACGGTTGGAATGGTGTTCTTGGGGTTGTACTCATCATTCTTCTTCCTCCAAACACGACGAGTGAAGTTTAAACCAAAAAGTTCTATTTTTGTCTCATCAGAGCACATGACCTTCTCCCATTCCTCCTCTGGATCATCCAGATGGTCATTTACAAACTTCAGGCCTTGACATGCGTTGGCTTGAGCAAGGGCACCTTACATGCAATGATAGAAATTAAAGACTTCTACAAGCTTTGCAAGTGGGAAAAACTGAAAAAATTGCAGTGTATTAAATACCTGTTCACCCCACTGTACAGTGATCGGTCAGATCTGAAACAGTTGATGAGTCATTCCACTGTGTTTGGAGATGAACTGTTAGCTTTTTCATTGGGGTGCTATAGGAGACTATGGCGGCGACAAAGAACTCTTCTTCACACTTTACACACTTTACACATGTGATTCTGGTCAGAGGTAAGTCATTAGTTTATGAGACGAGAGGAGCTTCTCTGCGCAGCAACAAGAAAGAAGAGATTAGCGCAGCGGCTCACTCCACGCAAACCGAGAAAAAAAGCCAAGTTCTTCACAGAAGCTGCTTTATAAACACTGATATTTTCATTATTCACTCTAAAAAAGTAAACAAAAGTTCATGATCTGTGCCGTAGTTGCGTCAGGAGGAAGAACTCGCCCTAAAGCTTGTCAGCTGAACGTGCGCGTCTCTCGTCCTTCTTCCTAATTTTTCTGCCAGGGCAAGGCAAGGCAAGTTTATTTGTAGAGCACAATTCATACACAATGCAATTCAAAGTGCTTCACAGAATCACAAAAGTACAGGAAAGCAGATAAAATCAACAAAGAAAAACAAATCTAATCATTAAAGAATTACAATAAAAGTGAAGAGAGCAGCTGAAACACTTTCAGTTATATGCACAGCTAAAAATAAAACGGTTTTCAGCCTGGATTTGAACGTGGTCAAGGTTGAGGCTAGTCTCACATCTTCTAAAAGTCTGTTCCAGAAATGAACAGGGTAAAACTGAAATGCAAAAAAGTCTATTCTCTGGGATACAGGAAGCCTGTGTAGAGACATGAGCAATAGGCTATTATTAGAGAGCGAGACAACGGCAGCGAGCGAGAGCGAGAGACCTCTCCAGAAGCTCGTTGGCCCTCGGCAGAACCCTCCTTTGCCCTTCCTGTTTCACTCCGTTGATCCTGCCTTACTCCGTCGCCGTCAGGATCATCAGCGACCGGCCCATCATCACATTAGTTGCCTCTGGACGCCATCGGCCACCACTTCAGCTCCAGGCTCCTGTTGCTCCTCCATCTTCTGCCATCTTGGAACCGACATCCGCTATGACCTTCTCCCCCTCCAGCTGCTGTGCGTCTGGACCTCCATGGTCCCGCTCCTTCTAACACCAGGTCCGGTTTCTGGACTCTCCTGGTCAGATTGCGACCTCCAGCTCCAGGTATTACATTAAACATGCGGTGCTTGTAGTTAGTGTTGATATCCCCATCTTGCAATTAAGTAAGCCGAGCGTAGTCTCATTGTCGCTTGATATTTGACATCAGCGACACTATTTGGGGTGAAAGTTGTGGAGTTTCGTTTGTGTTTTGGATGACGTGAGGAGCGAGATATCACCTCTGCTGCTTTCCATTCATAAGACACAGTCGCACACAGTACATGAGCAACCGAGCAGAGCCCTGGCCCACCTCTTCAAAGTGGGCCAAACCCAGAACCGAGCAGAGCCTGGGCACGGTTCGGTTGCACTCACTACACAAACAAACTGCGCTAAAGGGGATGGACAAGTGTGAGTACGCCCCAAAAGTCATACCGGTATAACCAGTAACGATATGATATGGTTCAGTCCTATTATGGGGCACATCACAAGTAAGAAAAATTAAATTGAAACATTAAAGTATGACATTGCCAATCTTGACAACATGAAAGAAAATGAGATGAGTGCTTAAATTTGCTTATTACATTTGACAACTAACTATTCAAATCGGACAGTAATTTGTCCAGAGGAAAAGCTTGCTGACATCGAAAAACTGAGGTACATTTTGGATACGAAGATCTTGATGAAAGTGCATAAAACGTAGGGTCAGAAACTGGACTCTTTTCTGTACCGTTTAAAAGGTCATCTGTACTGTCCAAAAGGTCTGCTTGCACCACAGAAAATGCAAAACTGGCTGCATTAGAACAAAGAGTTGCACTTATGTCAGAAAAGCAGGAGCTTTAAATGAAAAAGGCACGTATTGCAGCCCAGTGAGGAAATTGAGACAGCACAAATCTTGGCCCTCTAAGAAAAACTCTTTGGAAACTGCAATAGTGGAGAAAAGAGCACAAGTCCTCAGTCAACTTGAGGGGAATGAAACGGATGGCATGAATGAATATGCAGGTACAATACTCCCATCTAGTGGGCAAATGGAGGAGCGCACGCAACCTCTGGTTTTACCTGCGACTTGGACCACCCAACCAAGGCGGCCACGCCCGCAGGCTTCACAGCCAGCAAGTATCAGACCAAAGGGAGCTTCAAGAACAACCTTCAAATGCAATGAGCGGAGTTAAAGTTTTGTAAATTATGAAGAAGCAAAATTAAAAAACTGAAATGCTTGTGAAACAAAACCAACTGTCACAGCTACCAGTAAAGGAAGTAACAATTTTATTGGGGATTTTAAACAAACTATTGGAATAAAGACTCGTGATGCCTCTGATAAGCTTTATTATCTCCTACAGTACACTGCAGGTGAACCAGAGGAGCTTGTGTGCAGCTGTGAGCACATGCCCCACAGAGGCTTAGACTCTTAGAAAAGCATTTTGGAGATGAGCTAGTTACAGTGGGGTGCAAAAATGTGGGCAACCATGTTAATTTTCATGATTTTCCTTTATAAATCATTGGTTCGTAGGATAAAAAAAACAGTTAAAAATATCACTTAGGAGATGAACACAGTGATATTTGAGAAGTGAAACGAAGTTTATAGGATTTACAGAAAGTGTACAATTGTTGTTTAAACAAAATTAGGGAGGTGCATAAATGTGGGCACTGTTGTCATTTTATTGATTTCAAAACCTTTAGAACTA
>JAADKR020004927.1:0-12889 GCA_011763505.2 Lythrypnus dalli | reverse complement strand
GTGATCTGCGAGCACGCGCTGAGCCTCGCGGACATCTGCGGCCGGTGGAATGTAAACAGCCGCCAGAATGAACGAGGAAATTGAAATTACCAAACATGTCCTTAGAAAATGGTTATGTGCCACAGTCCTTTAAATGTGCAGTTGTCGAACCACTTCTAAAAAAATCTAATCTTGATCCTGAAACTTTATCAAACTATAGACCCATATCAAATTTGCCTCTTCTTTCAAAAGTTCTTGAAAGAGTAGTTGTTAGGCAGCTTTGTCGCCATCTTCAGGACAATAGTTTATGTGAAAAGTTTCTGTCAGTATACAGAGCTCATCATAGTACCAAGACTTTTTTTAGGGTTACTAATGACTTGCTTTTAGCTGCTGACTCTGGACAAATTTCAATACTGGTTTTATTAGACCTCAGCGCAGCCTTTGACACAATCAACCACAATATTTTCCTGCGAAGGTTAGAATGTGATGTTGGCATTAGAGGAACAAGGTTTAAATCTTATTTATCGGATCAGTACCAATTTGTTAGTGTAAACCAAGAGTCCTCAACACGTTCCAACTGCCACGGAGTGCCTCAAGGATCTGTACTAATTTTATTCATGCTTTGCGGCTGGGTAGCTCAATTGGTAAGTCATCTGACTTGAACGCAGAGGTCCTGGGTTCGAACCCTGCCTGCGACAATGAGCAATACCCAGTGTGGGTCCTTAGGCAAGACCCTTCACGCTACTGCTTCCCGTGTCCTGTACTCCAGCTGCTCACTGCTCCTTATAGAGGTCTCCCAGCGGCAAAAGGGATGGGTCAAATACAGAAATGTATTTCTCTATTGTGAGATGAATAGAGTTAATAAAATGTAATATATATATATATACTACCATTGGTTAACATAATCAGAAAACATGATAACATTTTCATTGTTATGCGGATGACACACAGCCGTACTTATCCTTGAAACCGGGTCAAACAGATCAAATAGAGAGGCTTAGTGCTTGTGTAAAAGACATTAAGAATTGGATGACTGTGAACTACCTCTTGCTTAACCCAGAAAAAATCAGAGGTTATTATACTAGGCCCCCAAAGACTGAGAGACTCTCTGTCAAAGCAGATTATCACCCATGACAATGTTAGTGGATCCTTTCATTCTACTCTCAGAAATCCTATTCCTATTTGACCAAGATCTCTCTTTTAAAGCACAAATAAACCAGGCCTGTAAAACAAAGTTTTGTCACGTGTGCAACATTGCTAAAAAAAAGAAACATTTTACCTAAATGTGATGCGGAAAAACTTATTCATGCATTTGTTTTGTCAAGGCTCGATTATTGCAACTGCCTGCTTGCTGCATGCCCAAAAAGTTCTCTGAGAAGTTTTCAACTAGTTCAAGTCTCTCCATTAGCTTCCTGTTGAGTTTAGAATTAAATTCAAATCCTTCTCCTTACTTATAAGGTCATAAAGGATACAGCTCCAATCTTATTTCAAGACGTTTTTGTGCTATATCAGCCTAACAGAGCTCTTCGTTCTCAAAATGCAGGGCTTTTGGTGATCCCTCGAGCCTGTAAAAGCACAATTGGAGATTGGCTCTCCAGTTTTATGTTAAAGAAGCGGATACAGTTTCTACATTCAAGACTAGGCTTAAAACGTTCCTCTTTGAATTAGCCTATGGTTAGGTCAGCTACAACTCTAAACCCACAGCCTAAAGCTGCCCTAGGAGTAATAATGCTGGGGAAAGTATGGTACACTGAACCCTGTCCCCCTGTTCTTCTTACTTTATAGTCTATGTCTTGAATTTGTTGCAATATTATATTTGATTTTTAGTCTGTTCATTGCTATTCACATGATGTCCGCTGTCTCCTGTCCCACTCCCCCTGTGGAGTGGGACAGGAGACAGCGGGACAGGACTCCCCTTGTGGAGTGGGACAGGAGACTCCCCCTGTGGAGTGGGACATGTTTTTCAGGTGACTATTCAGCCTGACCGTGGCTCTTTGGTCTTTTGTGATGGACTTAAACTCTGGGGTCCTTCGTGATGGACTTCAACTTTAGGATCTCCAGTGATGACTTCAGCTTTGCAGTGTCCAGTTATATCTGACCAGCCGGGTCACCCTTACAGCCCCTTGAGGCAACGCGTGTTGTGATATCGGGCTATACAAAACTAACTTGATTGATTGATTTATATTTGGGCAAGACAGTCTCCAACTATTGCCAAGAAAAAAAAATCTTTCATATATTGTTGTATCATGTCTGTAGAATGTCAATGTCTATTGTTTCCCGCTGTGTTTGAACGGTCCAGGCTTGAGTTAAGTACTGTGTTGAAGTCTCCTGCGGTGATAACATTAGAGACGTCATTAAGTTTTTTGTGAAAGAAGAGTGGGTCATCATTATTGGGTCTGTATACATGTATGTTAACTATTGTGAATGTTTTATTGCATATGGTGCACCATAGAAGAAGAAACAGCTAAATTAAACAGGATTGACCCTAGGATTACTCAAAACTGTATGAATGAAGTGAAAAACTACTCTGTCTGTTTTTTTTTTTCTCGAGGGAACAATGTTATAATATGGTTTAAAGCTCCAAAACATTGGTTTTTGCCCTGATATGTCTCCTTTAAGTTAATTGTCAGGCTACATTTTATTTTGTATAGACCAAATAACAATGTTTAGTGTTTCTTAAATCAGCTGTTGATGATTTTAATAGTCTACTAGCTGTTTCAAGAGATGTTCACAATGTTGTAGTTTATTGAATTCTATTGGATTCCATTGTTAATGTTGTTGCAGCACAAGACTGGCCTCCCCATCAGCACATACTTCAGTGCGGTGAAGCTCCGCTGGCTCATGGACAATGTGGACGAGGTGCAGCAGGCCGTGCTTTCTCACCGCGCCATGTTTGGCACCGTGGACTCCTGGCTCATTTGGGTAAAGCACACTCTGAATTGACTGAATTGGCTCTCGTGAGAAGTGCCTCTTTAAGGCAAGGCACTGCAGGTGAAAGCATTTTTTTTTACTTATACCTTGCTTATTAAAAAAACTAAACATGACAATCAAAATTCCTTCAGAACACAAATTTGTATGCTATGTACCAACAAAATAAAACCATCCACTTAAACTTGACTCCATCCGTGATTTAGATTTTGTCATCTGAAATAGTTTTTGTGCGTTAAATGCCTAATTCAATAATGTACAATAAAAGTTTCAAATTGATATCTCTAAATTATTTTTTCCGTATTCACCTGCAGCCTCTTGCCTTAAGCTTTTTTTAAATTAAATGTTCCACAAATTTCTCAGCAGCAAGCTAGATGTAATTGTTTTTAATGTCAAATTAGCAATTCAAAAAAATCTGTGCATTTACAGGGCAGCCCCAGCGTCTTAAAGTTGGCATAATGAAATGTAATGATTTAATGCCTTAAAAACATTAAATATAACCAAAAACTATTACATTTGCTTTTATCATTGCTGTAGAATTTTCCGGAAATTTAATTTGAAAAAAAAAAAAAAAGCCATCTTGTCTTTGATAAAAACACTTGAAAATGCATGATCAACATTTATGCTGATTTTGTATAGATTTTTTCATGGAACAAACGTAATTAGTTCAACTTTGACTTTTTTGTGATTTCAATTTTTTTTTTTTTCTTTTAAGTACACTAATTAGCCTTAATTTTCACTTGGCCAAACCGGGAGCTGCCCTGAATGAACTGATCCCAAACACTTGGGTTGCACTAAAGAGCAATAAATCCCATCTCTAATGCACATGTTTCAAACTGGTTTTAGTGGGGTTCAGCAGGAGCTTGTTCCACTGGCATCAGTCCACAAAGTCCTTCTCCAGACCTCTGTTCCAGAGGAACAGAGGTCTGGCTTTTTGTTCACTCACAAGTTGTGCTTCTGAAAATGCAAAGGCTTAAGATGTGCAAACTAGTTTAAAAGTGTGGTTATGTGGTGTGCCAGTGTTTGACGGGGGGGAAGTTGGGTGGAGTTCACTGCACGGACGTGACCAACGCCAGTCGAACTATGCTGTTTAACATCCACACTATGGACTGGGACCCAGAGCTCTGCCAGTACGTCATGCTCTTTTCTCATTTCAATGGATTTCAAAGCATAAACTGTCGAAGTGCTACTCTAAACGCTGGCTGTTGACAGATATTTTGGTATTCCAATGGAGATCTTACCCAGAGTGCGAAGCTCCTCGGAAATTTATGGCCTCATGGTAAGAACGCATTATTTTTTGTCTTATTTTACTGTATTGCTTTGGATACACACTGTTGATTATTAAATATTTTGTAATTTGTGTGGTGAACAATGGAAGACTTATTACAACATTAAGTTGGGCTGGGTACCGTTAAAAGTTATGTTTTTATTTCTCCTCTTTGATGCAAAACTATGCAACTGGAAACCACTTACGCTTACATGGTCATTTAGTCCAAGTCATCTAACTTACATTATTTTCTTCGAATTTCGCCGTATTATGAGTGTAAAAAATAAGCCCAGTCCAGGGTGGATTCACACAAATGTAACAACAAAGCAAGACACATCAGTGAAAGCTTTTTACATTAAGTTGAGACACTGCAGGTGAAAGCATTGATGTCTCACGCAGTGGTCAATGTTTGATTTGATTTTACCTAGTTCTCTCTTTAACATCTTAGCTTTTGTGCCAGACTTGGGAAAAAAAACATCTCTTTTTGCTGTGTTTATTTTTTTGTTGAAGTTTTGTTGTCGAGTGGTGCCGACAGCATGTGTTGTACGTCAGACACATGACATGAATAATAATCCAAATGATGGTCATTTCCTCTCAGAGCGTTTCTGAAGCAGAGAGGCCGGCAGCAGGTACAACACTTGCGCAGACGCTTCAACACTTCATTTTCAACACTTTTTATTACACTATGTCATCTTTTTTTTCTCTATTCACCTGCAGTGTCTCAAATGATTAAACACAGCAGTTTTTTTCAAATAGTCTTAATATGAATCAGTAGAAAAACAAGCGTTTTTTCAATGGCTCTTTGAAATGAACAAATCCTAAAGATTTGATTTAACAAGAAAATTCCAAATAATACTAAAATCCCATCACTGCGACAATACCCAGCCCTAAAATGCAGGTTTTCAATGTAGTTTGTTTTCACTTATGCATGATGTTTGTTGAAGAAAAACGTCTTAGGTATTTTCTCTTCTTCTCTGGTAGAAAATATGCTCTAGTCGGGTAAGTAATGGCGGTCATCTTGCTTCTTTGCTTCCTGCCTATGTGTGGTCAGGCCAACACTTCTGCTTCAGTGCATTTTCAACACCAAACATGTCTGTCTAACTGTACTCCAAATAAATCAATACAAAAATCAGAAGTAAATAAGTAAACACACATATGCATTGTTTATGTTGATTAAACTAATGTCATTCTTTCATGTTGAGAAATTAAGATAAAACACCTTTTAATGTATCATATTTTCTGGACTGTAAGTCACACCTTTGTCATCGCTTGGCTGGGTTTGCGACTCATACTCAGGTGCCACTTATATATTAAAATATATAATTTCTCATGTTTGTTGCTTTCACACTGATGCGAGAGGGCAGATTACAAGCTGCAAATGGTGAAGTAAGCAACCGGAAACCATAATCAAGCAGCAGAAAGAATGTCTGGACTGAGTGAAAAACTTGTGAGGGACTGCCAAGATGGGTTGGTTGCGAGTGTCAGTAAATACTCAAACATCTAGTGTCAGTATCGGATGTAAAAAATAATAATAATTTAAAAAAAACTTGAATTGGTGCATCTCTTATTGAAATCATATTCACTGCATCAGCTAAAGAGCAGTGTGGCTGATGTTGGAAATGTGCTGGATGGAAAAGCGTTGCTTGTGTTGTGGCATGCTGCAGGCATACAGCTAACATTCTCTTCTTCAAATCTCTTCACTCTTTGGTACTTCTTGGTAGGGCTGAACAATATTGAAAGAAACTGGCAATATGTCATACGTGTGTGCAATATTGCAATAATGACATTTTTGCAATATATTATATATACGTTTTCAGGAAAATATTCCAAAACATGGCATAAAAACAAAATCAGGTCCAAAACAAGACATTAAAGACAAATTCAGGACCAAAACAAGGCACAATGAAAATCTGGACCAAATCAAGGTACAAAAGACAAAATCAGGACCAAAACAAGTCTAAAATGGAACTAAATTAGGAAAATTATAAATTTTTACACATTTTAAAGTTCCAATAGTGAGTGAGTATGCAAAAATATAGTTAATGCATCATCTAATATTGCGATACAATATATTTGCAATATATTGTGCAGCCCTACTGCTTGGGTCTGTTGAAATCTCAAATGAGAGTGAAAGTGTTTTGAATGGTTCCCTAAACATGTGTAACTTTGCTTTTGCTCACTGTTATTTGGCTTCCATGGTCAAATAAATTGGACTAATTCTACTTACAATGGTTTTGGTGTTGTGAACTTCTGTGGTAAAAGCCTGGTCACCCAGTTTGATTTTGGAAAGCAGGAGAATGTAGAGAGTGCAGATCCGACAGGGATGCCTGATATAAAAAAATTGATAATTTCGTCATACGTTTAATTAAATAAAATTATGTATTTTTTCTTCAAACTCTGTCAAAACAACTCGTAAAAGTAGAAAATCAGCACAATAACAAGGGGACAAATGAAACTAAATTAGGAAAGTCAGAACAAAAGCAGAACTTTTTCTTCTTGTTCAGTTACCATGTTTTGTTTTCGGCCTGGGCTCCACAACTCAAACATTCCATTCCGCTCCATTCAGGGTCAACTCCAGACTGGTTTAGACCTGATTTGGACCTGGCTTTGTCCTGGATAAGGCCTGGCTTAATCCTGGCTTAATCCATAGTTTACTCCTGATTTAGACCTAGATTTAGACTTGGTTTAGTCTTGATTTAGAACTGGTTCAGTCCTTGTTTAGAGTCCTTTTTAGTCCTGGTTTAGACACGAGGGCTGTTAAAAGTAGCTCAGTAACGCCAGGTTTAGACGTCTACTCCTGACTTAACGTAGGCACAACATGGGAAGCCGCGATTAGTGGGTTTCACCCAGAGGACTTGGCCCTTGTGCGGTCTCACTAACCCAAGACAGGTTCAACTAATTAGTAGTCACGCTGTTCACAAGATGACTATGCAGTCGATCAAAAAGTTCCCTGAGAAACTCTAGAGAAAATCTGGAGAAACTGTCTTTCTCCGACTTCTTGTTGATACGTATCAGGATGTCAAACATTCAATAGGAAAAAAGGAAATACCGCTGCCATCAGTAAAAACAGAGATCTTTTTCATCATAGACTACACGCCATTTACAACATGGTGTAACTTGGCGGCACTCTCAGTGAGTAAGGCAAGACGCAAAACCAAGCACAAAAATCTCATGCAAAATCCACACTCTGATTGTTCACACTGTCTTTTTTACAACAAGGCAACAAAAAGATTAGGCCGCTGCAAATCTGGGCCAACTTTTGAAGTTTAAATAATAATTCCACTCATATTAATTAAAAAGACCAAATATTGAGATATTTTGTTTTATATAATTTATACATTACATAATTATATAATTGTGTTATGTTAAAATTGTGTAATTGTTGACTGCATCATGTACTTTGGCCAAATGATGGCGGTCATGCCCTTTCTGTCTCCTACACTGCCCCCTGCTGCTGGATTCAACGAAGAAGACATAGTTTTAACTTAGATGGAACTTAGCCTGATGTGGACCAGGCTCTGAGCCCTCGCTCAATCGCCATAGTAACTGAGTGAGACTCAGAGTGAGCCTTCTTTATGAAACCCAAATGACAACAACGTAAGATAGACTTAGCCAGCTAAGCCTGGCTTACGTAGTAACAGCCCTTTCTGTTTTAGTCCTGGTTTAGGCAGAGTTTATTCCAGGTTTAGAACTAGTTTAGTTTTGGATTAATCCTTTAGTTAAATCCTGCTTCTGTCCTGCTTTTGTCCTGCTTTAGACCTGGTTTAGTACTGGTCTAGTCTTAGTTGAGTGTGCTTTACTTACACATCATTAAAATGATCAGTGTGAAATATGACCATATTTAAAAACAGAGATAAGCAACAAAACAATACATTTTGCAATTGTAACTTATTTTAGTGTTTTGTTTTTGGATAGTTAATTTAGCCTTAAAGAGCAACTCACCTCTGATAAACTGTATAAACGGTTGTTTAATACCCTTGTCTACATGTCCCAGCCATTAGTTGGACATTTTGGTGCAGAGTTGTTAATAAAGTTATTTTGTGCTGAAAACAGTCTGTGTACCTCCATCTACAGGTGAAAAACGCGTTTGAATTTCAATTCGTCCTTCTGATAAGCTCTGGTGTTTTATTTGACACCATGCGATTCTGACATCGGCAGCCCGACCACTGTTAGAAATAAAAGTAGCTCAGTTTCGCACCAGCCCTCGGAGCCAGTTGGAGGAATAGCGGCCACTACTAGCACCTTTATATCAATATTCATGTTAGCTATCTATTAGCGTAGCATAGCAGAGCACGCCGATTGGGGGTGGGTTGCTCTTTAAATATTATGGGGATCAGGGATTACAAATTGTAGGTGTCCGGACTAGAGCCTCTGGAGGTCCGGGTCATTTAAATGTATTATTTGCATGTATTTTCTCTCAAACAATTCCACTGGTTTGACGACCGTCAGTGATGTCCATTTAAACTGGAGAAATCCCAGATGTATTGAAGAAGAAAACACTGGAGGCTTGACTAGCCAGGCTCGTAATTCTCACTTATAGTATGTAGAATTTTGCCAATTATCAAGCGTTTGTTAACTTACCCACTTGAATTATGCTGCAGTACGTAATTTAAACGGGACATATCATGCAAATGCTCTCTATATCAATTTTGTCAACCAATTTTTTTTAGTCAAAATTTTTGCTGTTTTAAATCTTCCTAAAACTAAATTAAAGGTAATTAATACATATTATTTTCCCAATTTTGTAAATCATTTACCGGTACTTTTTTACTTTTTTGTTATTATTGTTATTATTTGCTGACTAAAATTGAATCTAAATTTAATGAAATGTCACTAATTAATATCCTACTCTAATTTTGGTCAATGCTTTTGATGACTAAAATTAGATCAAACGTAAATTATAATTAATCACTAACAGACTAAAAGGTTCTGATATTTTCATCGACTAATAAAAAAATAAAATGTGAAGTTGACTAAATCCAACCAGTATTGAATCTGACTCTTACTGTTATTTGTATACAGTTTGTAAAGAAGAAGGAAAATAGCTAAATTAACTCAAAAACCCCATCATCATTAATATAATCAATTTTCTCTTATCTTTTATTTGTTTATTTATTTATTTTATTCTCCTTCTTTATTATTAATATGTTATTCTGTCCTTTTCTTCTTTTTTTTCTAATGTAGTTAAGTTTATCCATTGGATATTCCTTTGTTAGCTATGTACTCTCATGTATCTGCATAAAAAAGGCTTATTATGTTTACATTATTTTATTGATAATAAATGATAATTAAAATAATTATAACTTCCTGATTACAATTGTGTCATTCTTAAATCACAAAACATATAATAGGCTATTCCCACTGCTGCCTGTGGGGGAAGCTCTAAGTAAAGTCCTCATGAGCTCTAGCGCCTGGATCTTATGATAATACTCAATACTAATGTTTTAAGTCTTTTTTTAAGCATAACATGTCTCCTTTAACGCGTTTCTGTTTAACAAACAAACAAAGAACACACACGCACCATGCAATTTAAGACTATGTTGTGATAATCGAAATGGCTACTCAAACCGTATCTTTTTGGTAAATTTTCTTTCCTTTTTTTTCTACAGAAATCTGGAGCCTTATCTGGACTTCCCATATCAGGGGTAAGAGTCTGTGCTAGTTTAATTCACACCATCAGGGCAGCCCCAGGGTCTTAAATCATTAAAAAGGTATATAACATTTGATCATGAAAAATTAAGGCCTTAAGTGCATTAAATAGAATTAAAAAAGCATTATTTTTTGCAATGAGTCTTTATAGATAAAGGTGCTTGAATGGCTTGAAGGATCAAAATGTGTGCTGATTTTGAGTAGATTTATCCATGTAACAAGAATGACTTGTTTTGCCTTTGACTTTTTTGTCACATTTCAAAGGTTTTTTTGTATTTTCCTTTAATTTTAATCACACAAGTTAAATTCTCTCATTATAAACTAAATAAAGCTTGTTTCAAATTCAAGACCGGTCCAAACCTATTCAAAATCATCATGAATTGTGTTTTTTCAGGCACTTTTTAAGAAATTGATCAAAGACAAGATGCACATAATTTTGGCAGATAATATTTAGTTTTTGAATCGATGTACTTAAAATCATTACAATTTTAAGCAGTTTTTGAAAATGTTTAAATTACATTTCTCAAACTGTCCAACAATATCCTTTTGCTTGTATTCATCTTATTTTTACTTAATCACCATTATCATTTGATTTAATATGTTTTTATTTACATTGTCAGTAAAATTAGAGAGAAAAATCCTTTGGCCCGCAATAGCGGCATTACATTTAACCATGAGGGCATTAAAAAGACAAACCTGGAGCATCCCTGACCAAACACTGTTTTCTGATGGTGTGTCTGTCGTGAGGCAGTGCCTGGGTGATCAGTCGGCTGCGCTCGTTGGACAAATGTGCTTCCAAGATGGTCAAGCTAAAAACACGTGAGTTCTGTTCCGGACCATGCAGCGTCGGTTTTGTCGTGAGCCAAAGTGGCTGAAGTGTTTGTGGTGTTGCAGGTACGGAACCGGCTGCTTTCTGCTGAGGAACACTGGACCGAAGGTCAGCAAAACTGATTATCTGTCTGTTGGACTGCACTTTCACAGATGCACTGAAGCGGCTTCAACAGTAGACCTTTTTATTTTACTTTTGCGGCATTGAATTTTATTCTCTTAAATATTTCCTTCTTTTTGTTAAAACCATATAATACACAGCTACTCGTTGTTTACTCCTGCAGCACGATGGCGTAGCGGTTAGCACTCGTGCTTCACAGCTAGAAGGTTTTGGGTTTGATCCCCGGGCGGGGGCCTTTCTGTGTGCAGTTTGCATGTTCTTCCTGTGTCTGCGTAGGTTTCTTCCAGGTACTCTGGTTTCCTCTACAAAGAAAAATACAGTGGTATGTAAACGTTTGGGCACCCCTGATGATTTTCTTGCTTTTCTTTTAGAAATTATTGGTTGTTTGAATCAGCAATTTCAGGTAAATATATCATATAGCAGATGAACACAATGATATTTGTGAAGTGAAATAAAATGTATAGAATTTACAGAAAGTCTGTAATAATTATTTAAACAAAATTAGGAAGGTGTATAAATTTGGGTACTTACACAAAATAAATACATCAAAAGTTAGTAGATCCTCCTTTTGCAGAAATAACAGCCCCTAAGCATTTCTTATAGCCTCCAACAAGAGTCTGGTTTCTAGTTGAAGGTATTTGGGCCCATTCTTCGTAACTAAACAGTTTTGTCAGGTTTGATGGTTTCCGAGCATGGACAGCCCATTTTAAATCACACCACAAATTTTAAATAATATTCAGGTCTGGGACTGAGATAGCCATTCCAAAATATTGTACTTGTTCCTCTGCATGAATGCCTTAGTAGATTTTGAGCAGTGTTTAATGTCATTGTCTTGTTGAAAGATCCAGCCCAGGCTCAGCTTCAATTTTGGCAGTTTTAGTTTCATCAGTCCACAGCACCTTATTCCAAAATGAAGCCGGCTTGTCCAAATGTGTTTTAGCAAACCTCAAGCAATTTTGTTTCTGGTGTGCGGCAGAAAAGGCTTCTTCTGCATTACTCTCCCCTGCAGCATCTTCTTGTGCAAAGTGCACTGAATAGTTGAATGATGCACAGTGACACCATCTGCAGCAAAATGGTGTTGTAGGTCTTTGCAGCTGGTCTGTGGGTTGAATGTGACTGTTCTTACCATCCTTCACCTCTGCTTATCTGAGATTTTTCTTGTCCTGCCACTTCGGGCCTTAGCTAGAACTGTGCCTATAGTCTTCCATTTCTTCACTATGTTCCTCACAGTGGAAACTGAAGCTGAAATGTTTGAGGTAGTTTTTTGTATCCTTCCCCTAAACCATGATGTTAAACAATTTGTGTTTTCAGGTCAGTTGAGAGTTGTTTTGTTGCCACTCTTCAGTGAAAATGCAAAGAGGAGAAAAACTTGCACTTGGCCTTAAATAGCCTTTCTCATGACTGGACTTAGCTGTGTATGGAGGTCAAGGGTCTATGAGCTTACCCAACCAATTTTGTCTTATTTAGCGCTAAAGGTATTCGAATCAGTAAATCGACAATGGTTCCCAAATGTAGGCATCTGCTAGCCTGGGCACGCCCATATTCCTCCTCCCGCTGCATTTCATTTCTCTCTGAGTCAGGGTCTGGAAACGAAGGTTAGCATGCTACATGTAGCATCCAGTATGTTCGGCCGTCAATCACAGAGCAGGGCGGGACAAGCCGATGACGTGTACTTTGCGACACTTTGAGCGTTTGTTTTGCTTCCGTATCTTATGCTCAGTCCCACCGCATGCTTCCAGGGCAGCGCGAGACTCCAGATTCAATTCAAACAAAAAGGCGAACTCGAGTCGAGCCTCTTGCGGCGCTCCAGCGGGGGAGCTCCATAGGGAGCTAGCTTCGTAGCGGCCGGGGCTTCCCCGCTGCTGCAAGGCCAAGGCTCACTGTCCATGCGCACCATGCACGTAGGGCCGTCTCGGACCCGCGGAACCGGGCAGGACCAGGGCAATAAATGGTAAGGTTTATTAAGTTTTATCATATTATTATCAGCTGTACACTTCGTCTTGGTCGCGCTACATAAGTAATCACGTAGCATTGATACGATTGGCTAAAAGCTTCGCACAGACACTTGTATCGGCCAATAAACGGCTCTGGACTGTCGTTAACCACGCCTCATTTTA